>ML246480.1:0-12632 GCA_005239495.1 Nicotiana undulata
TCTAGATAGCCTCTCCATACACAAGATGAAGAGGTAAGGGGATAGTGGATCTCGTTTTCTGATTCCCCTGGTGGGCTTGAATGGGTTGGTAGGTTCCCATTCACCAGAATGGAAATGGAAGAGGATTCACACACGAGAGAATGAGTTTGATTAGCCAAGGAGGAAAGTTAAAAAGTATGGAGGGTCTCTAATGAAGGACCATTTAATCCTATCAAAGGCTTTCTCAAGGTCAATCTTTAAGATCATGTTGGCATTTTGCCTTTCATTTTCCCGAAGTGAATAATGTATTCAAGGATGCTTTAGCTAAGGTGGTTCTGCCAGTCATGTTTAATTAACTGATCTTCCAACCATCCAGTTTAGATTGAATATTTGTCAATGATGAAACATTGACTGGTCTCTTATGGAAAGGAAGCCCAAGTATTTGCCAAAAGTGGAGGATGCTTGGATGGATAGGTTGGTGAAGTATGCCTCCATTTGATCAGGGTTACAGTTAGAAGAAAAGAGGACTCTAGACTTGGTAAGATTGATTTTCTAGCCTGAAGCTTCATTGAAAGAGTTCAGAATGTTGATGATTGTGGTACAACTTCTGGAGCCAGCTCTACAAAAAAGGTTAGGTCATCAGCAAAGAAGAGGTAGTAAATCTTAAGGCCAGACCTACTGATGCTGATTGGGGTCCATTCTTTGGCATTGACTGCAGCTTCAAGGAGCCTAGAAAGACTCTCTATAGACAAGATGAAGAGGTAAGGGGATAGTGGATCTCGTTGTTTGATGTCCCTGGTGGGCTTGAATGGGTTGGTAGGGTTCCCATTCACCAGAATGGAAATGGAAGAGGAATTGACACACGAGAGAATGAGTTTGATTAGCCAAGGAGGAAAGTTAAAAAGATCATGTTGGCATTTTGCCTCTCATTTTCCCAAAGTGAATAATGTATTCCTGAACACTAATAGCTGTATCAGAGGCTCTCCTATTGGACAGGAAACTAGTTTGGCTAGGACCTATATGTCTTGGAGGTAGGGTTTAATTGTATTTATCACAAATTTGGTGGCAGTTTTGCAAAAAGTGTTGCACAACTCTATTGGTCGAATTATTATCATCATCATCATTATCATCGTTTTACCCTTTAATGTTGTATCCAAATATCCTTTTCACACCCTTTCACCACAAGAATCATTTTACACACCAAATCTTTCTAAAAGCGTGTCTAATACACACCATTTTGGCTACGTGACATGCCTGTGATTAACTAAAAAATAAGCACGTAACCTTCTGAATTTTTTTCTGCCAACCCTTATTTAAGTGACACGTATCAGGATATTATATTTTTTCCTTTTTCTTTTTTGACCTTTTGATCCGTCCCGTTTCCCCGTCTTCCGCAACCAGAACTCCCCCCTTCTGTCTCATCCCATCGTTCCTAAACCCTTCAATTCTTGATTCTGCCTTACCTATCTTTTTGTGGAAACAAACAATAATATCCTTTCCTGGCGTCCTCGAGGATTAGCAAGTTTTTGGCTGAAATTAACATGGGGGAAGAGAGTTCAAAGTTCAAACTCCAATCCCAAGCTTTGGCTGAAATTTCGTGGTTTTGCTAAATAGCAATTTTTTCCTATGTTTGTTTAAGTGTATTATGCATATTTCTCTTTGGTATCTTGCTAGAGTTGATTCAGTTATTGAGGTGAGCCGCCGCATTGATCGTGAAGGCTGCCAAAAGAGTCTTTATTATTTATTTATATGTTGTCTTTTGTAATTCTCTGCTCCATGATCTAGTGAGGGATTTGGGCTAAAGTTTGTGTTTAATATTTCGAGATATTAATTGTTCGTAATTGATTATCAGATTATTTGGATACTCTTAATTAATTAAATGCTGCAAATTAATAGCTAAGGTATGAAAGTATGGTGCGCCCAGTAGGTGGTGTTAGTTGGGTGCCAGTCACGTCTAGGGGGTAGTTTGGGACGTGACAAAGTTGGTATCAAAGCGTAAACTTTAAGTATTGGATCACGAAGCAGTGTTTAGTAGAGTCTTGTTCATAAGTATGTAGGCGCCCATACTAATGATCATGAGGCTACTAAGCATTCACGATGTTTTCCCTTCTTTCATTCCTCATTCGTGTGTTAAGTTGGATCGAGTTTATTCTTGGAATATCCCTTCAGCAAATGGCTATGCCACATGTATCCTACTCTGTTGGACGAAATAGTTGATTTTGAAGTTTCTAACAATATATGGTATATTGAGAGTGACCTTGAGTACATGAAATGTTATGCGCATTGGTGATAGTTGAGTGATTTTACTTGTTTTAAATTTTGGGATAACTCTATTTTTTGAAAGAATGTGTGCCAAAATTCTTTTTAAAAAATGGGGGGGGGGGGGGGGGGGGGTTAAGAGTTAGTCAAATTTTAAATGTAGAGAATTCGTGAATTGTAAAGTGGCTTAAGAATTTGATTTTTTCCTGAGAGCGACTTATTTAATATTCGAAGTTGTGGATACAACTCTATTGTATACAGTTAAAGTCGACTGCACCCGATTTTACGGGCTCGAGTGTCTGCCTCGAGAGTGAGTCAGTATCAAAGCAAGTTCGAGATCGAAGAACACAAAGACTGAGGGATCGAGATCAAGCTAAATCGACATCAAAGTAACGAAATAACGAGATATTCACAATTGGCCACTAGTCTCGACGGGAATCTCGGAATTGGCAGAACCATTAACGGTTATTGATATCAATCATGTATTTTGCTTTCGAAATTAGAGTTATAACTTATAGGATTTATCTACTATATAAAGAGGAACTCTGTTTATTTGTAACGCACATGAATCACATACGCAATTACTGAGAAATAATAAACTCTATGCTATTTTACTTGCTTACAAGTTCCTTCTGTTCTTATTGTTCTTATTCTAGTTCTTATTGTTCTTGGCATTTGATCTCGAGTTTACCCCAAACCGAGGTCGATAATCTGCAATTACACCGGTTTGATCCATTTCAATTGCTTAATTCCTTTATTCGTTTATCTATTTATCAATTGGCATTGAATCATATCACGTATCCTTATAACCACATTACAAGTTTAATTGTTACTCGTATTTCGAGGTAAACAGTTTGGCGCCCACCGTGGGGCTAAGGATAATAGTGATTGTTCAGTGCTAATTATGATATATCACACTATTTTTCACTTGTTTCTTGTCAAGAATTTTGTTTTCAAGTTAAATCATGTCAAACTCACAAAACACAGCTACACACGGCGACAACGGCCTCGGACTCCACGGAGAAAATAAAAATGTTATCGCCCCAAGAATCGAGGTGCCACAGGTTGACCTCGGAGGGGCACCACCCATCAACCCGGTCGATGTCAACTCGCATGTTGCTTTGAATGCGGATTTAGGTGAGGACCCCGATGGAAGCATACGCAGAGAGGGTCGAACTGACGATCGAGGTACTCAGGGCAGATGAGACGAAGGTGTCAGTCTCCGAGTTATATTTGAAATGCTGGAAGCCCAACAAAACGCCATTGCTCAGTTGCAAAATCAACACAGGGCACCAAATAGGGTCGAACAAGAGGCTACTCGCCGTGCCGAGCCAGTACATGAAAGATCAGGTGATAATACTTCGACAACCGACCCTGCTATAATAAGGATGCTCGAGGAGCTTACCAAGAGAATAGAATCGAGAGAAAAGAAAATAGAGGCCAACGACAAGAAGGTGGAAACTTATAACTCTCGAGTTGATAAGATACTGGGGGCACCACCAATCTCGAAGGGAATGGACTCCAAGAAGTTTGTGCAAAAACTGTTCCCTTCGAGTGCGGCTTCAAAGCCCATCCCAAAGAAATTCCGTACGCCTCATACTCAAATACAACGGGACCTCGGACCCAATGAGCACGTTACTTCTTACACGTGCACCATAAAAGGTAATGATTTGGAGGATGACGAAATCGAGTCTGTATTGCTAAAGAAATTCGGGGAGACCCTATCAAAGGGAGCTATGATTTAGTATCACAACTTGCCGTCGAATTCTATCGATTCGTTCGCCATGTTAGCATATTCATTTGTAAAAGCACACGCTGGTGCTATAAAGGTTGTAACAAGAAAATCAGACCTCTTCAAAGTGAAGCAGAGGGATAACGAGATACTAAGAGAGCTCGTATCTCGATTCCAAATGGAATGCATGGAATTACCACCCGTTACCGACGATTGGGCTGTTCAAGCTTTCACCCAAAGATTAAATGAGCGGAGTTCGATCGCATCACGTCAACTGAAGCAGAATTTAATAGAGTACCCGGCTGTGACTTGGGTACATGTTCACAACAGATATCAGTTGAAGATTAGGGTCGAGGATGACCAATTGGGAGCCCCTTCGGGTTCGGTGCATCCAAATCGGTCGACAAATAAAAGTTAGAGAGATGTCGATAGAGAATCGAGGCCAAACAAAGATCGGTATCAACCATCTATTTCGGATCGAAGTAATAGTGGTCCGGGACACAATTTCGCCCGGAACGATCGAATGTGTGACTGGGGGCAGAACTTTCAAGGACTTATGAGTAAAATTGGCTTCGATAAATATGCGGATCCCATAGAAGCACCTCGGTTATCAGAGTATAATTTCAATGTCGGTGCATCGGGGATTGTATCGGCCATCAGAAGGATCAAAGACGCTAGGTGGCCCAGACCTATACAAACCGATCCTTCTCAAAGAAATCCAAACCTAATGTGCAAGTGTCATGGCACACATGGTCATAGGACCGAAGACTGCAGACAGTTAAGAGAGGAAGTAACTCAATTTTTCAACGAAGGCCATCTTCGAGAATTCCTCAGTGATCGAGCCAAAAATCACTTCAGGGAGAGCGACGCCAATAGAAAGAACGAACAAGAAGAACCTCAGCATGTTATTCACATGATCGTCGGTGGGATCGATGTCCCGCAATGACCTATATTCAAACGCACCAAAGTATCTATCACAAGAGAAAATCTGACTCGAGAGTCGAGACTACGTGCCCGAAGGCACCCTCTCGTTCAACGACGAAGAAGAAGAAGGCATCTCTCAGCCGCATAACGACGCCCTGGTAATTTCTATTTTGCTAAATAAAATTTAAATTAAACGTGTTCTCGTGGATCCAGGTAGCTCGACGATCATAATCAGATCGAGGGTCATAGAGCAGTTCGGCTTGCTAGACCAGATTGTACCTACATCTTGAGTCCTAAACAACTTCAACATGGCTAGTGAAGTAACGAAGGGGGAAATAATCTTACCAGTGAACGTAGCCGAGACCATCCAAGACACAAAATTTCACGTCATCGAAGGCGACATGAGGTACAATGCACTGCTCGGAAGGCCCTGGATCCACAACATGAGGGCAGTACCATCGACCCTTCACCAAATGATGAAGTTCCCAACATTGGATGCTGTGAAAACAGTCTATGGGGAACGACACGCTGCAAAGGAAATGTTTGCAGTAGACGAGATGACGCCGATATCAGCGCCATTGACCTTAGAAAAGTCGAGCTCCAAAGATAAGCAAGTGGCCAAATAGCAATCACCATCCCCAGCCTCGACCGAATCGGATAAACATGTAATCGAAGAAGAAAAAGAGGATTTTCTCACTCCTCGAATTTTCGTCGTTCCCGAAGAATAGGATGCAATCAAGTCAACGGTCGAGGATCCGGAATAGGTGATACTAATCGAGTATCTACCCGAACGAAAGGTATACTTGGGAACAATGTTGACCCCCGAGCTTAGGAAAAAACTCATTCAATTTCTTATTGATAACATGGATTGCTTTGCATGGTCCCATTTAGACATGACATGAATCCCACCCGAGATAACAACTCATCGGCTGAGCCTGGATCGCAAGTTCAGACCGGTAAAGCAAAAGAGAAGGCATCAATCTGAGGTAAATCACGCCTTCATAAAGGAGGAGGTAACCAAACTTCTTAAAATAGTGTCCATTCGGGAAGTAAAATATCCTGAGTGGTTAGTTAAGGTAGTCGTAGTCCCCAAAAAGGGGAACAAACTTAGAATGTGTGTAGATTATAAGGACTTGAATAAAGCATGGCCAAAAGACTCGTTTCCCTTGCCTAACATCGATCGAATGATCGATGCCACGGCCGACCACGAGATACTTACCTTTCTCGACGCCTATTCTAGGTACAATCAAATCCAGATGGACCCAATAGACTAGTAAAAGACTTCTTTTATCACTAAGTATGGATCTTATTGTTACAATGTAATGCCCTTCGGGCTAAAAAATGCGGGAGCTACATATCAGCACCTAGTTAACAAGATGTTCGAAGAACAGATAGGTAAATCAATGGAAGTTTACATTGACGATATGTTGGTTAAGTCCCTACGCGCAGAGGACCATTTGACTCATTTACGGGATACATTCGAAATCTTGAGGAAATAAAACATGAAGCTTAACCTCGAAAAGTGTGCTTTCGGGGTCGACTCGGGCAAATTCCTCAGCTTTATGGTGTCAAATCGGGGAATCGAGATCAACCTCGATAAGATTAAGGCCATCGAGGACATCACCACCGTGGACAGTGTGAAAGTCGTTCAGAGGATAACTGGACGGATAACTGCCCTAGGCCGGTTCATTTCGAGGTCATCAGATCGAAGCCACAAGTTCTTTTCCTTACTCAAAAAGAAAATTGACTTTACATGGACCCTGCAATGTCAGCAAGCATTGGAGGAATTGAAACGATACCTATTGAGCCCACCTTTGTTCCACACTCCAAGGGCAGATGAGAAGCTATACCTATACTTGGCAGTGTCTGAGAAAGCAGTAAGTGGTGTATTAGTTCGAGAAGAAAAAGGTACGCAATTTCCAGTTTATTACGTGTGTCAGACCTTAGGAGATGCCGAAACTAGGTATTCACACTTAGAGAAATTGGCACTTGCGTTAGTAAGCGTATCTAGAAAATTAAAGCCATATTTTCAGTGTCATCCCATATGTGTAATCACCACTTATCCACTTCGAAATATTTTGCACAAACCCGAATTATCGGGTCGATTGGCCAAATGGGCCGTAAAACTTGGCGGGTACGACATCGAATATCAATCCCGAACGACCATCAAGTCTCAAATTTTAGCACACTCCGTGGCCGATTTTACGCCGACCCCCGTACCGAAGTGGAAAAAGAGCTTCTGCTTAAATCGGGTACACCATCGGGGGTATGGACCCTCTTCACGGACGGTGCCTCGAATGTGAAAGGGTCCGGACTCGGTATTCTTTTGAAACTACCTACGGGAAATGTTATTAGATAATCAATCAAAACTGCCAAACTGACTAAAAAACGAGGCCGAGTATGAGGCTATGATTGCAGGTCTAAAACTAGCTAAAATCTTGGGAGCGGAAGTCATTGAAGCTAAATGTGACTCCCTACCAGTAGTTAACCAGGTAAACGGAACCTTCGAAGTTCGAGAGGAAAGGATGTAGAGGTACTTAGACAAATTACAGGTTACCTTGCGCCGCTTCAAAGAGTGGACTCTACAACATGTACCTCGAGAACAAAATACTGAGGCCGGTGCACTTGCCAATTTAGGGTCATCGGTTGACGAAGTTGAGATCATCTCGGGGACTGTCGTCCAACTCTCGAGATCTATAATCGAGGAAGGACATGCTGAAATTAATTCTACAAGCTTAACCTGGGATTGGAGAAACAAATACATCGAATACTTGAAGAACGGGAAGTTACCATCGAATCCTAAATAATCGGGGACCTTACGGACTAAAGCCGCTCGATTCACATTAGACGAAGACGGAACGTTATACAGGAGAACGTTTGATGGTCTATTGGCGGTATGCTTGGGACCAAGAGATACTGATTATGTTCTGCGAGAAATCCACGAAGGCACCTGTGGAAACCATTCTGGCGCCGAGTCACTAGTTTGAAAGGTCATCAGAGCATGATATTATTGGGATAGCATGGAAAAAACTTTAAGGAGTTCGTTCGAAGACGTGACAAATGTCAAAGGTTTGCGCCAATGATTCACCAGCCCGGTGAACAACTTCATTCGGTCCTATCCCCATGTCCATTCGTGAAATAGGGAATGGACATCGTCGGTCCTCTGCCATTGGCCCCAGGTAAAGCTAAGTTCATATTATTTATGATTGACTATTTCTCTAAATGGGTTGAAGCACAGGCCTTCGAAAAAGTTAGAAAAAGAAGTGATCGATTTCATATGGGGTCACATCGCATGTCGATTTGGGATACCCGCGAAAATAGTATGTGATAATGGCAAGAAATTTGTCGGCAACAAAGTAACAAAATTCCTCGAAGATCACAAAATAAAGAGAATACCGTAGATACCGTGTCACCGTAGTGGGAACAGACAAGCCGAATCAACTAACAAGACTATCATCCAAAACTTGAAGAAAAGGCTAAACGAAGCTAAAGAGAAGTGGAGAGAAAAATTGCCCGAGGTTCTATGGGTGTATCGGACAACATCGAAGTCCAGTACTGGAGAAACTTCATTTTCCTTAGTATATGGCTCCGAGGCCTTGATACCGGTCGAAGTCGGGGAGCCCAGCGCCAGGTTTCGACACACAACGGAGGAATCGAACCACGAGGCCATGAATACCAGTCTCGAGTTGTTAGATGAAAGACGAGAAGCGGCACTAGTTCGAATGGCCGCACAAAAGCAACGAATCGAGATGTATTACAACAGAAGAACCAATCTTCGACACTTCAAAGTCGGGGACTTAGTCTTAAGAAAAATAACCATCAGTACTCGAAACCCTAATGAAGGGAAATTTGGTCCTAACTAGGAAGGACCCTATCAAATCCTCGACATAGTCAGGAATGATCTTACAAGCTCGGAATAATGAACGGCGAGCCGTTGTCAAATAATTGGAACATATCACTACTCAAGAGGTACTATTGCTAAGGTATGGCTTTCTCTTTTCTTTCATTTACTTAAACATTCGAAACTAACTCATTTCAGGGATTCGATCCAAGAAATCAAGACCTCAAGTTTTAAAGTACGTGTTGCACTCTTTTTCCCTTAGACCAGTTTTTATCCCAAATGGGATTTTCCGGCGAGGTTTTTAACGAGGCAACAACTATTTGCTATCTTAGGATAGTTCAACAGTATCCAAGGCTTCTTTGCAGTCAACCTCGAATACTGGGGAGGCATCACCCTCGTATGTTATGTATCAGTGGGTCTCGATATGAAGAATTTTCTATGGGCCAAACGGTCGAATGAACCGTGTCCATATAGATTAGCCGAGTCCCGACGACAAAACATGTACGCATGTATAAATAATACAAACAAGCGTTATCTGTCTCGAACATCTCATGATTTGAAGTAAATTTTCTACAATGAGTCATACGATTCTGATCTATTGCGCAAAACTAACACTTGTGAAAAATAGCTCAAGGGCCTAGTACAAGCATACCTCGAACACTCGGGGACTGCATATTCGAGCTATCTGAAGTTCGAGATCACAAGACCTCAAAGAGGCGCCCCTCGATATATAGGCCAAGGCCAGCATACTCGAGGACTAACGTTTCGAACACGTTCGAAATGTTATCGGGAAACAAGTCCAAGAGAAATACCTGAATGCTACGACCATATTAAAAGACTACGTACACATCAAAGGCTACGACCGAAATGAACGCGGCTCGGAGACGTCCGATGTCCACCATAAACTAAAGGCCTCCAAATACTTTGAAAATCCGGTTAAATAAGGCTACCCTCGGCAAAGCAAATAAAAAGGGCTTCGATAAAATCAGCCCTCAAATAATTTAAAGGCTTCGATAATATCAGCTTTCGAAAAAACCTCAAGAGGCATCAAATTACCTTAACACAAACGAGTTAAGAAAATATAGGGTACCGATCATTGGATCTTCGAAAAAACCTAAGGGTTCGCTGTATCCTAAAACTCAATATTCAGTCGAACTTGGTTATTAAAGATAACTCATCAGTCAGTTTGATCGAGCCATCCCCGAGACACGGTCTCGAATGAGTTTTGAACTCGGGGACTTACCCTCGTAAAAACGGAAAGCTTAAGGGTTTATTTCGATCACGATTTGAACTACAACAATAAAAATTATCAACATTATCATTGAAGGCAAATAAACATACGAAAGCATGAAAGAGGAATTTATGAAGTCATCAAAAGGAAATTTTCTGTTATACCAAAAAAACATGTACAAGGGGCCCGTCAAAGCTTTACAAAAGAGAAAAGAAGAGAAGTTATAACCTAACTACGATCAGGGCTAGTCCTCTCGAGACCGGTTTCCTCTGGAGAAGCTTCTCTAGAGGCATCTTCTTCAGCAGCCTCATCTTCATCTTCTCCACTTCTGGACCCGCCTTGATTACCCTCTGCGTCATCATCATCATCATCGGAAGAGGCGAGCTGCCTGGCTTCGGTCTCGAGCTCTTTGACCCGAGCAATTTTCTCGGAGAGGTCAAAACCTCGAGCATGAATTTCCTCGAGGGTTTCCCTCCAGGATTGAAACTTTGCCAAATCACTGCGCCACTGCTCCCGATGGAAGCCTCCCTTAGCTGAGTTTGGACAGCTTCGGCATCGGCCCAGTACATGGCTATGGACTTGTCCGCCATGACCTTGGTTTTTTCGATCTCCGCCCTGGCATGAGCAAGCCCGACTTCGAGTTCTTCGACCCTCTTGGCCTGAGCCGAACCTTTTTCTCTAAAGATTTGGAGTTGGGCCTCTGCCGAAGATAATTTGGCCAAAGCTGCCTCCTTTTCCCCAGCAAGGCGGTCCATTATAGCTTTTCACTGATCACAGTCGGTCTTGTCCTGATTGACCTCTGCCGGGAGCAGCTCGATTTTCTCCACCTTCTGCTGCAACTAAGATATTGAAGTGTCAGCTTCCACAGTTGGGTAGATTCCATACTTTATCAAAAGGGAGGTTACCTGTTTGTCTAACTCGGCCTCCTCTTCATGAGCCTTCGCCAGGTCCGCTTGAAGATCCTTTATGACCTCGTCCTTTTGACCACAAAGAATCTTCAAGGCATTTCTCTCTTTCGAGACCCTTTGGAGATCGGCTTCACACTGACTAAGGTCAACTCGGAATTTGGTAGAGGCCTATACAAATAAGAAAAATACAAGTTAGGTTTATGAGAGAATAACCTTGGAAAAAAGGCGAAAAAGAATAACCAAAAAGCAACTGGCACTTACCTTGGAAAAAAGATGCTGGGCTTCCGCCATGAGAATCGAAGCGTCAGTGATATCGGAGGCATCATCGACCCCCACAAGGCAATCCCGGAAAGGATCGCCAGCGCTAGAGCCTCCGCCGATCTCGGGGGTCTTCAGCCTTTTGGTCTCCCTTATTGCCTCTTCAGAGAAGACCAGCATTGAAGGCAATTGACCTATTGTCATGGCCCCGAGTGAATCCCTCGGGGCGCTCTCTCCGATCTTCCTAGTTTCAGAACTGGCCCTGCCTGGTGTTGAAGTCAATGATCGAGAAATCGTCTCGACCTCAAGAGACCTAGGGTTCACCCCCGAACTTTTCTTCGAAGCCTCCTCGATGTGAGGCTCGATTATAGCAAGTGGTAGCTCGGGATGCGAGGCGACCTCTACAGCCTTTCGAGGGCGAACTATCAACGACGAGGTGTCTTCTTCTGCTTCTTCCTCATCCTGGTCCCTCAACTTTTGAACCGCATCCGCCGAGAGTCCGATCGTTTTTCTCCTCACCCTTCGAGGTTTGGGTTTGGAAACCTCGAATTGCGAGGGATCTTTTCTCTTCTTATCCTTTTTAGCCGGGGACTTAGCTTCGCCACCTCCACTTGAAGGCCTCAGAATGGCATCTTTGGTCAGGCCTACATGAAAAAAGATTAGTAATGAATAAAACGTGTTATTGCTTTGGAATACGTAAGAAGAGACTCTTACCATGATTCTTGGCCTCCCACCTGCCTTTGGCCAAATCCCTCCACACTCGTTCAACACGAGTCGAAGTAGAGGCGAGCTTTTGGATCCAGTCTTTGAAATCGGGCACCGCCTCGGGCATCCAAGGGGAAGCTGCATGATTAAAAAGAAATGTTAGGCAAAATCAAAAGAAGCACATAATCAAAGAACAAAATTCACTTACGCTTGGATTTCCACTCCTCAGGGAACGACATCTTTTCCTTTGGTATTATGTCACAGGTGCTCACCCGTATGGATCGGCTCATCTAGCCTCGATCTTTATCCTCGTCGATGTTCGAGAATAGAGCCTTTGTTGCTCGGCAGTTGAGCCTAATTAGTCCTCGATAGAGCCGAGGCCTGTACAACCGAATGAGATGCTTCAGAGTGAACTCCAACCCCCCGACCTCGTTTGAGTAGAAGTGCAACATGATCACTATGCGCCAAAGTGAGGGATGAAGCTGACCGAGGGTAACTTCGTACCTCCTGCGGAAGACAAAAATCACAGGGTCGACGGGGCCCAATTTGAAGGGGTAAGTGTAAGCATTTAAGAACCCCTTCACGTGTGTGGGGATGCTCTCTTCGGGTGTAGGAATGCGCACCACTACCTCCGGAACCCATTTGCAGTCCTCCTTCATGGAATCGACGTGGCCCTTGGTAATCGAACACATGTACATAGACACATGTTTGCATCGCCCGGTACCGATGTGGGGTTATTGACTTCAAAATCTTTTTTAAGGATACATGGGCTAGGAACATATTCGTTGGGGGGGG
>ML246480.1:12793-24899 GCA_005239495.1 Nicotiana undulata
GTTTTTGTATGAGGTGAGTAGGTCAGAGGGGGGGGGGGGGTTCTACCAGCGTCTTATCGCCGGTCCGGAGGAGGTAGACAGATCCTTTTCCTTTTGCGGCACTGTTTCAGAGATTTTTGCCATTTGTGTATGTAAAGGAAGTAGAAAGAAGGTGTAAAACTGGTGGCTCCGGTGAAAACAACAGTGGCGTAATAAGCGGCGATGAGAGAAAGATAAGAAGAATCAAGAGTTTATGATCAAAGCAAAGTAAAGTTTGAATCAACTAAAGAGGTGGTATTTATAGGTTTAAAACGACGGTTCGATATCACTAGTGGCCGGCCAACGACTGACATGCATTGATGGTTTTTTGGGAACCGAACCAACTGGACGTCTCGGTCACATCCATCGCTTACGTCATGGACACGGCATCATGATCCTGGTATCAAGGAATCGAGGCTCAAATCGTTTCTTATCATTTCATTCTAAGAAATGCGAGGACTACCTGTATACGGTTAAAATCGACCACACTCGATTGTACAGGCTCGAGGGTCTGCCTCGAGAGTGAGTCAGTATCGAAGCAAGTTCGAGCTCGAAGAAAACGAAGACTTAGGATCGAGACCAGGCTAAATCGACACCGAAGTAACGGAATAACGAGATATCCGCAATCGACCACCAATCTCGGCGGGAATCTCGAAATTGGCATAACCATCAACGGTTATTGATATCAATCATGTATTTTGCTTCCAAAATTAGAGTTATACCTTATTTAAGATTCCTCTACTATATAAAGAGGAACCTTGTTAATTTGTAGCGCATATGAATCACATACGCAATTACTGAGAAATAATAAACGCTCCGCTCTTTTACTCGCTTACAAGTTCCTTCTGTTCTTATTGTTCTTATTTTATTTGTTCTTATCGTTCTTGGCATTTGATCTTGAGTTTACCCCTAACCGAGGTCGATAATCTGCAATTACACCGGTTTGATCCATTTCAATCGCTTAATTCCTTTATTCATTTAGCTATTTATCAATTGGCATTGAATTAGATCACGTTCCTTATAATCACATTACAAGTTTAATTGTTACTCGTATTTCGAGGTAAACATCTATGTTATGAGTTTGATTTGGAAAAGAAAAGAATTGAACACAGAAGTAAGAAGTGTAAGGTAATAATAGCTTAAACACATCTAGAATGTTAGGCTTGGTGTGAAAGACATTACAAGGAAGGTGGTTATATGATTATAGGCTAAATGCCTTTTGAAGTAATTTGATATTACTAGTGATATCGTGATGGTAATGTTATAAGTGTAATTGTGGCATGATTATTCTAATTTAAGTGCATTAATTAAGTCCATGACAGTGGCACTACGTGATGTAAAAGGTACAACATATTCTAGTTGGGGCATGTTAACGATTTCGATCTGTGAGAAAAAGTGAGACTTAAGTATTACACATAATGCACCAATATAGTAAAAGAAAGAGTATGAAACTTAGCGAATAGTGGCATGATTAGCTATTAAAATAAGTATAAGGTGTACGGTATGGAGACTGTCGTTCACCGTATACAAGAGAGAGACAATTCAAAGAGTTGAAATACTTGAAAAGAATTAACACAAACGTTATCGAATTCCGTGTTCCGTTCTTACAAATGTCATGATGTTGTATCTTGTACTACGTGAATTGAGAAAGTTTGAATACTGACGAAATGGTGCGATAACTGAAAAGTATAGTTTTACCCAAAGTGGGGGAGTTACTATTGTTGATTGTATTTATCTGACATATGGTATCACCGTTAGGACAGAGGGATAGTTGCGAATTTGTTATGGTTTGTAACGTTGACATTAAGTGAACTTGGGTATGAATTGACTGGTTTCGTCATATTTAGTACTCCTTATGTACACCACGCGGCGACGATCCTAATGGGGAGACTATATTTGTGGATAGAGTATTTAGAGAAGGTGTGATATTTGTTAAGGTAAGGGACACCGTAGTCGCTCTACTAGTGTTGCCGATGTCTGAATTTTGATGTTATAATGTGCATATACTGATTGGTATCGTGTTATGTGATGCTCAATTGTCACGTAAAGAATATTATATTTGTTGTTTCTTATGGTCTTAGAATAACATAGAAGGGTATTCACGATTGCCATGGGCGAGGAAGAACCTTATACGAAGGATTTACATGAGTTGAATAGAAAGTGTTCAACGTATCTAACTATGAGTTTAGACACTAGAGTAGAGACGGTGACACTTGGGATAGTGGTAGTTGTTAATAAGTTTCCAAATGGGTTACACGATGCGTATGTAGTGTAAACATGAAACATAAGATGCGTGTAATAACGATGTATTCATCCTCTCTTTTCTAGGGTATAGCTTGCTTAACATTCGAGGACGAATATTCTTGTTAGTGGGGAAGCATGTAATGACCCGAAATATTTTGATATACTTACTAATTTTGGGATTGAAGAATATAGTTATTGGGCCTAAGAAAGTCGAAGAAAATTTATTATGATATATTATATAGTTTATTAAATAACTAATTAGTGGACCTATTTTAATAAAAGAAGTGGGTTTTAAGCCCATATTTTATGCTGCTACTTTTGTGACTTAGGGGTTAGAATAGAAAATTTTACCTCCCATAACAAAGGTATACATTCTATTTATTATAAATCAAAATTATATTAAAATATTATTTTCTATAGCCACCTTTTATATTTTATAGCAAAATAAGTATTTACGGTATATATTATCATTGAGGCGTGAAATACGCTATTTATGGTTTTCCTCTTTCTTTCAATTAACACACGATTCTCTCTCAGAATTTCTCTTTTTTATCTCTCGCTTCGAGCAAAATAGGCCGTATCATAGATACACGAAAGATAAATAAATCATGAAAGAAAGCCTCAAAATCTCAAAATGACAAACCTAAAAGTAAACCTATAATAAAAAAGGAAACGAAGATATCTTGGGCGACGAAGAGATTGAAGAGAAAGATGGATTCTTAGCGCGGTAAGTAAGAGAGAAAAGAGGAAGAAGCGGTTGAATTGGAAGCGTTGTAAATTGTAATGGAAGAGGTAATGAAGCGATACAAGGAGTCTTGGCTGGAAAACGGCATCTCCGATGAACTTTCTTCTCTTCTTTGCTATTTAGTCACATACAATGATACAAATACATTGTATCCTGTACAAATTTCACTCAAACACATTGTATTTTTGTATAAATACATTTTTTTGCCTGTGTTTATGTATTTCGAAGGTGTATTTTTTTAATACAGCCGAATACGCATGCATTCATGCATATTGTACATATAATATGCATGAATACATGATATAAACATTGAAATACACTGAATACAAACATTAAAATAGAACAAAATATAAAATATAAACAATGAATACTTTTAATTTTAAAATATAGTAAAATACTCTGAATACAAATAGAAATACAATGAATATAACATGAAATATACTGAATACAACAGTAATAACATGTATTAGGAATAACTAACATATTGTTAATACAAATACATTTGAATACACTGTATATGAAATAGTGAATACAATAAATACAAACATTGAATCTGGTAAATGCAACAATATAAAAGTATATTGAAACACATAAATATAAAAGTTATATACAACTGAAAGATAATTTTAATTAATTGGGTCGATAATGATGCATGTAAGAATTGATTTTCTTGAGTTATATTAGGAGTGTATCACGTTAATTGATATTATTTATTAAACAACTGGACATATCTATTTTTAAGGTGATTGTCGTTACTGTATTCATGAATACATGACACGAATACATGTGAATACATGTGCGTACAGCCGGACTGCCCTGATTTTAGGCGCTTTTTGCTATTGTATTCATGAATACATGGCGTGAATACATGTGAATACATGCGCGTATATCTGGACTGCTTTGATTTTAGGCGCTTTTTACTGTTGTATTCATGAATACAACAACGCGAATACAGCAAATACACTACCGTAATAACTGAATAGTAACTATAGGAAATAATTATGTATATGATAGTTATAAGAAGTTAATAACCACTAAACAATTCTCGTTTCTAAAAATTCGTCGTTAGAATATATTCTTACAGTTAGGTTTTCGAGAAAGAATAGTAGCAGTAGACAATGTAGGGGTAAAATACTGTCTTCGGCGTAACTGCATTAGAAGCCAGGCAACACGTACCAATTATCGTGCAGAAATCCTTATAAAGGAATCCTAAGTTACAAGGTAGGTATATATCTAATCTTTACCTATAAGAGCCTATTCAACAGAAATGGAGTGACGTAATATATTGATAATGATTATGAGACATAATGATGGAAGAAATTATTATGGTAATGATTAACTTAAATGGTAAAATTGCACGGGCCGCCTTATTTGGTTGCCTCTTTTTTAACCTGTACCCATATTTTTAAAATTATTTAACTTATACCTTAAGTTTTACAACTTCAGGTGCTCCTTCTTCCGGTTACCTGTGCAAAACTTCAGCTTATTTAGTGCTGAAGTTTTTACAAATGAACTAAATAACTTCAACATCTTCTGCTGAAGTTTTTGAAAAAGCTTTATGACAAAACTAAACTTCAGCTTATTTAGTGCTGAAGTTTTTACAAATGAACTAAATAACTTTAGCAGCTTCTGCTGAAGTTTTTGAAAAGCTTTGTGACAAAACTAATGAATCCAGAACAAAATTTCAGCTTATTTAGTACTGAAGTATTTACAAATGAACTAAATAACTTCATCATCTTCTGCTGAAGTTTTTAGAAAAGCTTTACGATAAAACTGTTGAATCTAAGACAAAACTTCAGCTAAAACATGCTTAAGTACAGCAAATAGAGAACAAAACTTCAGCTAGTATAATGCTTAAGTTCAGCAATTACAAATAACTTCAGGCCCGTCTCCTAGAATGCTGAAGTTTGTGTGATTGCCTTTGCTACTTCAGGCCCGTATGCCTGAAGTTTATGCGAAAAGTGGGTACGCTTGCAATTTTTTTTGCAAAGCGGGTATAAGTTAAAACGTGACTCAAAAAGTGGGTATAGGTGCAAATAAATTGCACGGGGCGCCCTATTTGGTCGCCTCCATTTAACATGTACCCATATTTTTAAAATTATTTAACTTATAACCTAAGTTTTACAACTTCAGGCGCTCCTTCTTCCGGCTACCTGTGCAAAACTTCAGCTTATTTAGTGCTGAAGTTTTTACAAATGAACTAAATAACTTCAGCATCTTCTGCTGAAGTTTTTGAAAAAGCTTTATGACAAAACTAAACTTCAGCTTATTTAGTGTTGAAGTTTTTACAAAAGAACTAAATAACTTCAGTATCTTCTGCTGAAGTTCTTGAAAAAGCTTTGTGACAAAACTAATGAATCCAGGACAAAACTTCAGCTTATTTAGTGCTGAAGTTTTTACAAATGAACTAAATAACTTCAGCATATTCTGCTGAAGTTTTTGAAAAAGCTTTACGACAAAACTATCAAGTCCAAGACAAAACTTGAGCTAAAACATGCTTAAGTACAACAAATAGAGAACAAAACTTCAGCTAGTAGAATGCTTAAGTTCAGCAATTACAAATAACTTTAGGGCCGTCTCCTAGAATGCTGAAGTTTGTGTGATTGCCTTTGCTACTTCAGGCCCGTATGCCTGAAGTTTATGCGAAACGTGGGTACGCTTGCAATTTTTTTTTTACAAAACGAGTATAAGTTAAAACGTGATCCAAAAAGCGAGTATAGGTGCAAATGCTCCACTTAAATGTAACATTGAAATTCTTTACGATGAATACTTATGTATTTACGCTGCATCAGAGGGAATCTATGGCACTTTATTTTTGTTTGACGATATTGTTACGAATCTCAAATTTTAAGATAAGATAGATTCTGAGTTCTGACTTTACTATTTGGTTACTATCCTTAGAATTAAAGTACCAAGGTACAAAGATTGAATCCAATATTGAGTTAGATTGAGGGTATTACTTTATGAGAATTGTAATTGAATATTATGTTTAGATTGAGATATTTGATATACTTTTATTAAGGTGTAAAATATTAAGAGTCAGTTTAACCTTGAAAGTTTGTGAGATTGAGATCTGACCTCGACTAGCATAATTGATAATGTTAATTAATATTCTGCATAGATTGAGGCCGTTGAAGGCCGTTTGGTTGATGTTCTAGACGTTGCAAGGTTGATGAACTTCCCGTTAGCTAGTTAAGTGAGACTTTAAGCTTTGATACTTGCTTTTTCAAAATCCGTTTTGGAAGTATGCTTTATCTACCTGGTCCATGTGTTGGGACAAGCGTGCACTTGTCAGAATCGGTGGTCTTTGACCAGCAACAAATATATGTTATTTTGTGAAAAAAGTGAAATTATTTAATAAGTGATTTGTGGTGTGGTATGATGTGGCGTAGATTCGTGCTATAGCGTTGGAGCGTTAGAAATTATTTTTTCCTGCTGTAATATATTTGGAGCATTGTGTATGCCGCCATGATAGATTTTGGGCATTGTGCATGTTACCGTGGACTCGTTTGGGGTGTTTGGTTAATTTCCTGCACAACCGTTTATGATTACTCCTTAGTGTAGATTGTGTGAGATATAGTATTGTTGTTGAGTAATTATTTGGACCCTATAACGTAATTATATGGTGAAAGAATTTCTGTGTATATTATTTTTGTGCTCGTTATGTGTTTGTATTTTCTAACACTTGTTCCATAGGTATTCAGAGTGGCGGGTCGAGGATCTTGCTGGGTTACATTTACGTATAACTCATTCATTGGGAGCTAGTAGCTAACGAGTTCGCTAGACTTGATTCATTTATTGAGGTGAGCCATCGCATTGTTAGTGGAGGCTGCCAAAAGAGTCTTTATTACTTATTCATCTGATGTCTTTCGTTATTCTCTTAGATGCTCCATGGTCTAGTGTGTGATTTAGGCTAGAGTTTCAGTTTAATATTTTGAGATATTAATTGTTCGTAATTAATTATCAGATTATTTGGATACTTTATTAATTAATAAAATGCTGCAAATTAAGATCTAAGGTATGAAAGCATGTTTCGCCTGGCGGGTGATGTTAGCTGGGTGCCAGTCACACCTAGAAGTAGTTTGGGACGTGACATCCACTATGACCTACACCATTCTATCAGGCTTGACATTTTAACGATGTGGACATCATTTGGCATGCCACCTCATCGCCCCAATTCTAGTTAAACCCCCTTTACGTCTTTCAAAACTACCCCTTCACCCCAGCTGGTACGAATCCCAGCCAATACCATATCCTCCAGTAATTTTAATGTGCATCTAAATTAATGGCACATGTCCCCTACAAAATTTAAAGGTTAGGATTGCATTAGCAATTCTTCTCCACAGTAATTACCTAGTAATCCTAACCCAGCTAGAGTCCACCCCACAAAGCATAACCAAAAAAGGAATTCGACGTGTCGGCTCACAACAAGGACCTCACCTCCTAGAACTCTACTCTTTTCTAGAATTCATCTCACTCTATAATATTGAAAATTCTCATAAACTCCCATTACATAACCCAAATACAAAACAAATAAGAGATTTAGGCCCTACCCAATTAATACTCATAATATGTAGGGGAAATAAAGAGCATTGTGCATCATCCATGGTGCTGCGGGAGAGCTCCTGGTCATTATCTATGGCCTTTTAAAGAAGAGCATGGTCACAAATGTATCAAATCTTGGATACACTAAGTTTCTTCACTTTAGTTTTTGCAAATACAAGAAGAGAACGTTCCAGTAAATTGAACTACACAATAGTTATTCCCCTTGCTTGGCTGCTGAATCAGAGCCTTTTCAATTCTACAACCAAAAAGGCTAAAACTTGGATCAATATTTGTGCAAAACCAATGTCAAAACGAGCAAAAGTAAATTTTTTTTCTTGAGAAAATATTAGAGTGTGAAAGTATTTAGTAGCAAATTGCCAAATTTTCAATAACCATAAACTAGAATTACAAATAAAAGAAATGAACTATTGGCTTATGTTTACCCTTAAAATCGTATAACAATTAAACTTATATGTGGTTTTAAGGACCCATGATTTTACCTAATATCAATTGTTAGATGCGATTGTTAATAATAGAAATCAACAATAGAGTAAAGCAAATCATTGTTGAAATGCAATTCAGCCCTCGAGCTAGTGTGCCCTCAAACTGACTGATACAGTATTGAAATGCAATTCAACCCTTGAGCTAGTGTTCCCTCGAACTAACTGATACTAGAATAATGGAGTATAAAGCAGATTGATGAAAGATATTATAGCGAGAGAGAAGTGTTATATTGCTTTGATATGCAAGAATAAGGTGTCTTACATATGATTAGAACCCCCTTCAAATAGTAGAGGATTTTTACTTATGGTACAATTCAAATTACAGAAGAAAATCTCATGATTAGCTTAATAACCGTTCTTGATTTGATCAACTCCGAGATTCCCGTCATGATCTTCGACAGTCACGGATATCTCACATTTATGTTACTATGCTCTCTTCGGTCTTGCTCGATGTCTATCTCATTTGGTCTCGATCACTACTGGTCTCGATCTCGACAGGTACCTTGAATCCCGAACTCGATACCTTATCCTCATGCCTCGATCTCATCTATTACGGGACCGATCTTCGATCCATATCCTTGGTCTTGGTTAATCAGTAAAATCGGATGGGCTCGGTTTTAACCGTATACATATAGTCCCCTCGTTTTTTGTTGTAATGACAAGAAACGAATTGAGCCTTCGATCTTTACCTCTACCTGTCATGACATCATCTTCGTGACGTAAGCAGCAGTGGTGACAGAAACGTCCCGTCGGTACAATTCTCCATGTTACTAATGTGTGTCAGTTGACGGTCGGCCACTAGCAACTTTGAACCGTCGCCATGAAACCCATAAATATGCCTCTTTTCCACTCTTTCAAACTTTACTTTCAACCTCTTATGTTCTAGCCTTCAAAGTTCTTCATCTGCAAATCGTCAAGTTTCACCGTTAACCTCTTCTTAAAACACCAATCTCTATCTCTTTATCTTTCTTCAACTTCAAAACTAAATGGCAAAATCGTCAAAAACTGTGCCTCAAAAGGAAACCGCTTCATCCTGTCAGTCGGCCAGCGGGAAAGCACTGGTGGAACCACGCCTTCAGGAATGACTGGGGGTGTGTTATCAGTTCTGATTTCAAGATTGAAAGAACCTCGTCAGTCCTCGATTGTTGCGAGCTGGTATCGAAATATATATTCTTGATATCTGAGAATTTTCTCGAAAAAGTGAAGAAGGACTACAATTGGTAGAACAAAGAGGTCGTAATACCGGCCCCTAAGGAAGATATTACCACCCACGTGGAAGGTTCTTGAGTGTTTACACTTACCCTTTCACGTGGGGTCCCCTTGACCCAATCATCGTGGACTTCTGCAGAAAGTACCAGGTGACCCTCGGTCAGATTCATCCCTCATTCTGGAGGATCGTCATATTGCTTCGATTCTTCGCGAGCAAAGTCGAAGGGTTCCCTTTCACCCTCGACCACCTCATCAGGTTAATACATCCCCCGGCTTTACCGAGGTGTACTAATAAAGCTCCAGTGCTGGGCCACCAAGGTTTTCATCTCCAGCATCGACGAAGACGAAGATCGAGGTTGGATTGGTCGGTTTGTCTGAGTGAAGACTTCGGACCTGGTTCCGGCTGAGAAGATGTCGTTCCCAGGTTTGTGATTGATTCTAATGGAATATTATTTCCATTGTTATGAGTAATCAATACTCCTTACCTTATTTCACTACTCGTTTTCAAAACTATAAGTATTCTACTCTCTCATTAACATAACGGACGAACATACACATTATTCTACTCTCTCTTACTCACACACACATTCTATTGCTCTTCTCTTGATTGCTTGCTGTTACTACTAGTCAGCTGAAAGCCAAGACTAGTTATTCTACTTGCTTACTTCTTACTCTGTATTTGCTGTCTTCAACTGGTATGTTTCCAATTTACATTTAAAGTTCCAAAACAATATGTTTCTTTGGGTACTACGATTCATCTTGTTTCTAATCTTCTTTTACTTATGGCTTTGCTGTTCTACTTGCAACTAGTTTGTATGCTTGTTGTTTACCTTTTCCCTTTTTAACTTCAGCATGTTAGTTCCCCTTTGCACGCTTCACATGATCCTACTATACTTTATTTATGCTACAACATGCACTGCACGTTACATAGACTCTATACTATATCTGGGACTTTTCCCTGAACCTATGTATGACTATGTATACTGTCCTCTCCCCAATACTCCCTCAATCTGATTCTGTTTAATTCTTTTGGCAAACTGTGTCAGTGACTGCTTAAGTTCTATACCAGTCTGTGATACTCTAGTACTTCTCTAATGTTAACTTGTATCCCAATCTGTTTCTATGTGTCCCCAATCCCTGCTCCCCTGTTTGTATTGCCTCTATGCACTATGCGCTGTTTGGTACTGGTCGATTATTTTAAAACTGTTTCCTTAAACTGCTCACTTACTATTTTGCAAACTATCTCAAATAAACTGTCCTTTAGAAAGTCTCTTTTAACTCAACTCTTTTTCAAATCCTCTCCTGCACTTTACTTTGTTCTTAGACCATAAGTTCTACCCCCTTCAGTGTGAGCACTGCTTTGGGACCCCTGAGCTCCCTCTGAACTCTGACACACTAAGGCTGGCACTTCCACACTGCACATGTCCAATTCTTGGTTACTACGTCTGGGTGTGAGCATTGCCCGGGAGCCCTTGAGGTCCTTAGGGAAATTTGACACACCCGGATTATGAAAGGCTGTGAAACACCATATGATAATGAGGTTTGGAGGACTTAGGCCTAATTGAAGGCTCCCTATAGAATATCTTCTTATTTTTCATTTTTTCAATTATGTTATTTATTCATTGGCCTGTAATAATTTGTAAACAACTCTCAGGGATGGATAGTAAAAGGGGAAAAGGGATAATATGCATGCCATAGTTGTTAAAAGGGTAGCAATCCTGCTTTAGGTCTTATTTCTCTGCCTGCGCAATAGAAATCCTGTATAGGACTCATATTAGATATCCTGCTTCTTAGGTCCTATATTTATTGTTTCAGTATCTCATTGTGGTATTGTTTTTATCACTTATAAAGTCATGCTCTAGGATTAAACGTTGACATGAATCATGCTCTAATAATGCTGTAATCTTGTGGTATACTGCCCAGAGGGAAAATAATAACGTTAACAAAACTGCAATCATATCTCACTTAGAAATCCTGTTTCTACGTAAACAACAGTAAAAACTATCACCTACGCTATTCCTGAAGCTGTGCATAATGCTGTGATTTTATGTGCGTTTAGAAACCCTGTTTAAGTTATTATGCATCACGCTGCATTAGACATCATGTTATAAGATCGTACTTGTTTGATTACACTTAGCCTAAACACAGATATCTAAAATAGTCCTCCTGTTCTAAACAGTCTGGTAATTAGTCCATGAACATATGCAACACCTAGAATTGCATGCTATTAGCTATAATAATCTGGGATCATTAGCAAATTTGAATAACTGTTGCATATTATTTTACGCCTAGGCAAGCCTTAGGTAATCAATTAAATAAAAACCAGATCTGTCTTTATGATCATGTTTAACCACCAGCATGCTAAAACCAGTAGGCAAATTGATTAGGACCCTTTCCTGAATAATATGACAGGTCTGCCTATTTGTTTATATGCTAAACTCACTTAGACACCATGTATTAGGATTCTGAACTTAAATACTCCCCTTAAACGTGTTTGAGTTGTGCTGTCTAATTACTTTACTTGTGGAGGTATATGTGAGCCTTTACTTGTTTTCCATGCTCTCCCCTTATTTGCAAGTCCTACTTGTTTATTGTATGTCGCCCTAGCATTTTTTTTACCTTTAAAACCAGAGGGTCTGTCTAGAAACCTCCCTTTTAGGATAGTAGTCCTAATCTCCTCCAGGACAAATAGGAATGGGATGGGTAACAACACGCAATAGAGTTCGTGACCATTACGCGCTTTAATTACCTCCATGGGGTGGGAAAGGGTAGAATATGGACATGATGACCGATGCGCTAATACCACTTGTAGCCCCTCTCTGAGGAGTGTCATACCGGGTAT
>MDKH01153274.1:0-15194 GCA_005239495.1 Nicotiana undulata
ATAACATGTCTCTAATACTCAATCATTCCACGGGGATACTCCTATAATTCTTCTGTGCCACCAGCAAACTTGAATATCGGCAGTCGATCCAACAAAAGAGCGCCGTAACACCAATGATGCACCCTTACTCAAACACATTTCCTTAAACACATTGTCGTTTATGAATGTATACTCTCATCCAGCCACCCAATAGTGGTATCCTTTACCTAATCATCTGAAACTGCCAGTTCTGACCTTCCTTCCAGAACTGAACCGTGACCTCACATATGCCACTCTCCACTATACACAAAATACCGCATACGCCATGCAATCCTATGATAAATATGAGAACTTCATGCTCCCTTCCAAGCCACAAACAAATACCTACCCAACTTGCCAAGAACTTTCCATTTGACCCCATCTAGAAGCAAAATCACTATACATCACCTGGCCCTCACGCTAGTAGAAATATACATCTCTAACTGTGGTAGAAACCATCAAGAACTCCCGAATCACATTTGTACAACACCAAACCGTCAGGACTGAATCCTTCTAACTCAACCAAGCTACGCATGCTACCAAATTCCAAGAGGATTGCTAAGAAACACTTGTAACAACTCATTACCTTATAAACACCCAAAGAACTAACCATATCCCTTATCATGCCGATTCGACGTACTACCAAGCTGTCCTATTTATCCAAGTTCCTTCTGACTTACCTTCGAATTGATACTTCTTCTTGCCATAATACCACAATTCTTAATCCCGACTCACCGCACGAAACCCGAGCATAAGAATATACAGTCTAAGGCTCATAAGCCGCTGAATACTCCCTCAATTATCCCCAAATGCACCAGATTAGAAATACTTACCCTAAAAAGACTTCCTGCGAATTTTAAAGTCATTACCTTCACTTTCCTGATACTGATGGATAGAATCCATGGTAATGCAAATACACCGCAAGCCTTGACACCTTCCCCGTAAATCTCAGTTCTAGCCCTTCTCACACCTTGAAGATCCTCGAATGCTACTTATAACCTTGAATCCGTCTGAACCATTCTCGAACGTCATTTACTCTACGCAATTTCAATTATAGTAACCAAGTAAACAGAACGACCTGACCCCGCTTGCAATCCACATATTAGGAAAGTAATCTACACATTGAAGCAACAAGCGAACTCATACATCGCACACACTACACCTTCAAGCACAACTCAATCATTCAACAAATTCCATTACCCGTAAAGTACATTAAACCTGTATCGAAGAATTTCCCGTTACTCGAGCCATTCCCAGACTCCACCTCTGCAGGGAAATCAACTTATTAATAACAGACTCCCCCACTTGGCTCAAAGCCAAGGATCAAGACAAACAATAACTCACGATGCCCATATACTATCACTGCCACCATACTGTGGTGAGGTTCAACTAAATCCTCCATAAGCTTATATGACCCAAACCATCTAACACTCAAATCAAATGCAAATCTCGCATCCACCATTGTAATGGTCATGCCAACTCCCACGAGCGATCTAAACTCATATTACAACATACATCATTTACTGATAGAGAGCACTTACCAAAAATAAACATAAGGGTCACACACCTCAAGACAACCCGCAGAAAATACCCCTGCTTGCTTAACCTCAAAATGATATCTCCCTATACACTTCCGAAAATCATAGCTATCACGCAATCATTATACCTTCCTACATTAGAACACAACCACTGCCTGCTTCCAAGACATCCCATTAAGCGGTATAAGAACCTGAAGCTGATGGCAATACTAACACTGGGGCTGTGGTCAAGGAATTATTGAGCTTCTGGAAGCTCTACACACACTCGTCTGACCACATGGATACCTTCACTGGACACCACGTGTCCCAAGAATGCTACTAAACTGAGCCAACAATTCACACTTGGAGAACTTCGCACAAAGCTTCTCCTCTCTATATCCTTGTAATACCATCATCAAATGTTGAATATGTTATCCTTGGCTACGAGAGTATGCCAGGATGCCATCAATGAACACAGTAATAAAGGAGTTATAACACGGCTGAATACACCGCTAATCAAATACATGAATGCTGCTGGAGCCTTGATCAGCTCAAAAGACATCACAGGAACACAGAACATAACAGGAAAACCCACTTCACTCCACAACTAAACTACACGAGAGGTCCTTCAATACTCATAACTCGAAGCCATATCCTAACTCAATACAGAAGTCAAATAATCAATGGTTCTTGCCACATCTCCCGCCAATTCATTTTGGTCACAATCAAACAACCTGAATACATCTAACTATCCGATCACACTCACAATGTAGTCATCTAGTCACAAAGTTCCATCAATAAGGACACCAACGGACATATAAGTCCCTCAACACATGTGCTCACACAAATGAAATCTCAACACTCAAGCCACAGACAAAATCCGGCCTCAAGTCCTTCCGACTGGCCCATTATTAACATGTTAAAAATCACGTCTCACCCATGAAAGTCACAAGCCGCCGACGCACAACTGATACCAAGCGATCACGTGCGCATTCTAGTACATGAAAGGAATTCAAAGAGTTACGTTTTTGGCTGAATAAATGGATTCACACGACAAGAATTCAAGAATGTGGGATGTTTCCTAAGGGTTCTGCAGCCTCTCGAAGATAAGTACAGACGTCTCCGTACCGATCCGCAAGACTCTACTAAACCTGCTCATGACCGTTGAGTCCTATGCAACCTAGAGCTCTGATACCAACTTGTCACGACCCCAAAACCTAACAGGCCGTGATGGCGCCTATCGTGGAACTAGGCTAGCCAACCATCACATAACTACCCATTCGTTCGATTATAATAATTCACAATTCAATAGTAACAGCAAACATAGTAATAAATAAATTTCATTAAGTCTTAGCGTCCCAATAATAGTCTAAACAACTCTAAACAAAACCTCCCAAGACCGGAGTCAACATGGTCACAAGCATCTACGAAATAAAACCAACTCTACTAATGTCTTAAATAAAGTCTAGGAATGAAATGCTAAACTGAATAAGAAAGGGAAATAGAGAAGCTGTGGACGCTGGACAACTACATCGAAATCCCGTAAAGTTGCTGCTAACGAACAAGGCAGCTACTCCAAATCGGTACCTGAATCTGTGCACAGAGGTACATGGAGTCTTTATGAGTACGCCAACTCAGTAGTAATGAAAATAAATCACAGTCTGAGAAATATAAAACACACAACACAGATACACCAATTCACAAAATCAGTAAAACACCAAGTCACCATAAAATATCATCAATACATAAGTTCGAAAACAATTTCCAGAAATCATTTGAAATGAGTATAATTTCAATATATCTCAGTAAAACTCTCAATAAAAGCAAGTTTGAAAATCAAAGTAAATCATAGTTCGAAAGCTCAGTAAAAATAATCATAAATCTGCCCCTCGGGCCATAATTATTTCTCGTAACAATTTCTTTCAGTATAAGCCCATCAAGCAACCTCACAATCACTTTGCCCATCAGGCAACCTCACAGTCACTCTGCCATCAGGCAACCTCACCGTCACTCTGCCATCAGGAAACCTCACAATCACTCAGCATAAGCCCCGCGGGCATCACTCATTAGGTACCTCCGCTCACTGGGGGTGTGTACAGACTCCGGAGGGGCTCCTACAGCCCAAGCGCTATAATAAGCCACAACATGGCATAAATCACTCAAAATATTGGCCAACAACCACACTCATATCATAACATCCTCACAATATAGGCCAACATCCTCACCCAGTCAGACACTCTCATCTTGCCCCTCATGCCATAAATATACCGGGTTCTCGATCCAAAGACAGTGTTTCATTTTCAAGAAACAGTATCAAAATACTCTGAGTGTCAAAACAATTTATTAAGAAAAGACTGAGTAAAAATCATAACATATCAGTGAGGATAATAGTAAAACATCCCCCAAGGGGTAAACAAATCGGCACTAGGCCCCAAACATGGCTTACAACCCAAATCATATCAAAATATAACAATACTATTAAGCATAGGCTTAAAAATTGATTTCGCAACTCAATAGTTGCCTAAGTAAGGAATATATCTCCAAAGTTTCAACCTTTGCATTTCAAAACCCGTGAAAGGGTGCATCGTCCGCGGTTTCATACCCTCAGGACAGGATTTAAAGACATTACTTACCTCAAGCTAGCCCGAAAACTATTCCGCAATACGCTTGCCTCTCGTATCAACCTCCGAGCGCTCCAAATCTATAAAGATCATACCTTTATCATCAAATTATGCTTAAGGAATGAATTCCAATTCAAAAATATCGATTTTAGCTCAAAACCCGAAATTTGCTAAAACCCGACCCCCGGGACCGCGTCTCGGAACTCAGAAATTTTTATACCAAAATGTTCTTCGTCATCTCCTGAGTCCGTACATATAAAGAACGCTTAAAGCGGAGTCCGTTTGACCCTTCAAATCGACCCCTAAAGGTCTCATAATCTCAAGCCCTAACTTCCCCTTTTTCTACTAATTTTCATGAATTAAACACTGTGATTATGTTCTTTAATCACCTATAATCAAGTTTTAAGGTCTAAAATACTTACCTCTATGAAGAACGGTGATTTTCCCTCTTTAAAATCGCCTCAAAAGCTTCTTCCCGTTCAAAAATGGTGTAAAAAGGGTTAATGGTCGCGGAGGGTTTATTTTATAACTGCCTAGATTTTTGACCTTCGCGACCGCTGTCAACACCCTGCGATCGCACTAACCAGACCCTTATGACCTCCGCGATCGCGGTCATCACTCCGCGAACGCACTACTCTGCCCAGTCAACCCATCGCGATCGCACAGGCACTCACGCGTTCGCACAGAGCACTCAGCCACTCCCCATCCCCACGTGCCAACACTGTGCGATCGCATAACTACAATCGCGACCGCACTGCCTTGCTCCCCCTCTACTACGCGATCGCAGGCTAGTGTTCGTGATCGCACAACAAAAAATGTGCCTACCCCAAATTAACTCTCCGCGATCGCATTAATTCCCACGCGATCGCAGTGAAGGAGTAGCTGCTGTGCAAAAACCAGAAAACCAGCAATGTTTTTAAGTCCAAAGGAGTCCGTTAACCACCCGAAATCAATCCCTAGCCCCTCGGGACCCCAATCAATATACCAACACATCGCATATGATCATTCAAACTTATTTTCACTCTCAAAACACTAAAAATAACATCTAAAACACCAAAATCATGTCGGATTCAAGCCTAAGAACTTTGATATTTCTAAAATCCACCAACGATGCTCAAACTATCCAAAACAACTCTGATTGACCTGAAATTTTGCAGACATATCCAAAATGACATTACAAACCTGTTCTAACTGTCGGAATTCTATTTGACCCCGATATCCTATTTTTCACTGCTGACCGGAAGTCGCCAAAAACTAATTTTCGCCAATTCAAGCCTAATTCTACACCGGGCATCACAAAAATATTCCGAACACACTCCTAAGTCCCAAATCATCTAACGAAGCTATCCGAGCCATAAAATCCACATTCCGAGGTCGTTTACCAATAAGTCAACTCTCAGTTGACTTTTCCAACTATAAAACTATTTTTAAGGACTAAGTGACTAATTTCTCATTATAACCATTCCGATTTCAAGCCTACCAACTCTAACACATCAATAACAGTATAACCAATCTATGATAAGTCAATAAAAATAATTATAATACAAATTCTACGGAACGACCGGCCGGGTCGTTACAAGTTATTCTTAACCAGCAACCCAGTTTGATATACGTTATATAAGAAAGTATAATACATTCTCCCCTCACAAGTAGTTCTGGGTTAGGATCAAATAATTTTATCTTATTATTATTGATATTCGGTGTATATTTTGATTAATACCATAACACACAAAGGTGGATTTCCAAAGTAAGTTAGTTTCTCTAATATGTGGGGAAGCGATAAACATTTGAGACAAAGTTACGTGGAAAAAATTATCATTTGTATATCTAGATGCTCGAATAAGATAATATGAACTTGAAGATCAGAAAAAGATAATTTATCTACACTATATTGCAAAGCATGTCAGACGAATTTGCTGACCCAAAACTATATTCTCACTACAAATTCTCCTATTAGAATATGTCCTAGAAGGACAAAGTCTATGGTATGCTCAAAACGTATAGACAAATCGATTTCAAATAAAAATTCTTGATAGAGAAGATGAGCAAATGATCAAAACGACCATAATAAGGAGGTAATGATTTAGAAAATCACATCACATAACACTTCATAAAATCTTAGAGAGATTCAAGCACCTGAAAATATGAATGGAGAGATCTCTATATTATTTCTTTGTGAAAAACTATTGGAACAAATATAAAATGTTCGTTGACGACATCTATTATATCGCTAAGTACAGATGATGATCTTAAGTCTGTCGAATATGAACACAAAAATATTAGCCAAATGGAAGAGACATAATTTGAATAGAATTAGTTTCATATGAAACATGTAGTTTAGGACATGTAGTTCAACCGCTTGCAAGTATAAAGTCAATGGTGTGTGCAATCACTTTTATCTATCTTATATATGTAGCATGACATGAAAACTTGATATGCATCTTAAGTCTATTTATATGGCTTATATGACTTAACTTATATGACATTAATCCATGAATGATTTAAATCACTTAAAGCATATAGAATTCTTGGTCTTGAAGTACCACATCCTAAGTGCAATTTGTGCATATATGTATCTTGCAATAACTATAAGCATGATAATGTGATAGCGAGAGTTTTTACGTCTATGAAGATATTGAAAAGGCCATTTCACAGTATTATATAACGACTTTACATATCAATCAAGAATGATGATTTCAAGATGCAACATATTCATTCAAGTTCATATGACTGATTTGCTTATCAAATATCTACCAACGATCTTTTGAAGATGGTGCACAAGATTGGAATGTGAAGGCTCAAAAATGTGAATTGATTGTCTCATCAAGGGGAGTTAATACGCGTTGTACTTTTTTTCCCTTATAAGGTTTTGTCCCACTGAATTTTCCTTGCAAGGTTTTTAACGAGACAACCAAAAGACGTATTTCTAAATATGTGTACTCTTTTTTCCTTCACTAGAATTTTTTCCCACTAGGTTTTATTTTAGTTAAGGTTTTAACGAGTCACATTATCTGTTGAATATTTCTAGGGGGAGTGTTATAAATAAAATTATATTAAAGGTGAATGTCTATATTTCTTTTGAGAGATTTTAAAGTTTATTACTTTATGGCTAAGTCACTTTGAGTTCTATTCCATTGTAATTCATCCCAAATCAGTAAGAATTCTCTCTCTGCTTTTCTTTGTAATACTTTTTTTTATTGTTTATAACACTTAAACACTTCTTTTCCTTTTCTATTTTTTAAGTACAAAGTATAGAGGTTTAAAACGTTCCTGGCTCCAAATGGGACATTAACTAGTGGATAACCACTTCACGAAAAAATACTAAGATGCTTAGGAGATTACTTTATGCTAATTAAGATGCTTAGGAGATTACTTTATGCTAATTAAGATGCTTAGTCATCTTTCCCAAGGCTGTATCACACAAAGTGTATAACGCATGTATGTTCACGTTGAGCTATAACAAATTATCAATAGCAGCAAATACTGCAAAATCGATGATTATGTTGGTTCACTCCTGACTCCACCACTATTTTAAGGGGCCAATAATATTTTCTAGTAAGATATTGTAGTTGAGTCAAATCACTAACAAATAGTTTACACGTCGATTTTGCATTAAGAACAACAATATATTCTCGTAATATATTATTGTTGAGTCAAATCACGACTGACAGATTATTATGATAGTAGTATCAATTATTAAATGAGTGTACGCATAAACGTTACTTTGAAGATGCTCCATTATATTGTTGCTGAGTCAAATCATGACTGACAGATTCTCGTAATTGCGTCAATTAATCTAATAAGTGTACGCGCGCCCATTACCTTTTGAAAAAGCTCCACCTCAAAATTGGTTGCGGGGTCCTATTACAGAATTGAGGCCAGAAAGAAAAAAAGAAACAGGTAAAAAAAATATGGGATCTTAACAAGTTTTACAAATTATAGTGGACATGCAAAAATGAACGGAGCCGTTGCATTGTCAAATTTGCTTAATATATTCGAGTTGTAGATCATAATTAATAGGAAAAACTCTATTGTATAATTGCTCCTAAAAATAATAATCGGTTATACATATTCTTTAATATAATAATGTATAATATAATTAATATATGATTTAAGTTTTATTTAACTAACGAATATAATTATTTTGATCGACCGACCAAATATATAACTTGCTCGTTAATACTTGAGGCCCATTTGCCGAAGTTAGATTAACATGACAGAGAAATCCAAAGGGGTACTAGGTTGTCTGCCATGATGCCCCACTTCTGCCAATTTATTGGATTAATTATTCCTGAGTTGTCATAACCTGATTTGTGGTTGGAGTTTTATATATAGAAAATCCATACTTGTACATTTTGAATTACAACTTCCAATAAATTGAAGCTTGAATCTTGCAGAACCAATATTTTCAAAATGGAATTTTCATAGACACTACTTCCTCCCGTTCATAATAAATGACCAATTTGCTTTTATCACGCTCATTAAGAATATACTAAATTCTATACAAAAATACCTAATATGACTAAATTACCCCTAATTAAATATTTAATGTGAGGAGTAAGAAAACTTTTTAGGGCTATGTACATAGGGTTATTTTATAAAAACAAATTGAATTCTTTCTTGATTACATAACTAGACACTTATTTTGAACCAAAATAAAAAAGAAAACTGGTCACTTATTGTGAACCGAAGGGAGTATTGTTCAGTGGCTATTAACTTCCTATAGCTAACATATACATGATTGCTTCCCATAGCTAGTATTCAGTTGTTACTGTGGTGTATTCACATTCACATGTATTCACGCAGTTGTATTCATGTATTCACATGTATTCGCACCATGTATTCATGAATACAACAGTAAAAAGCGCCTAAAATCAAGGCAGTCCAGCTGTACCCATATGCATTCACATGTATTCGCGCTGCTGTACTCAAGAATACAACAGTAAAAGCCCCTAAAATCATGACAATCCTGTTGTAGACAAATGTATTCATATGTATTCACGCCATGTATTCATGAATACAGCAGCAAAAACGCCTAAAATCAGGGCAGTCCCGCTATAAGCGCATGTATATTCACATGTATTCGCACTGTTGTATTCCTGAATACAGCGGTACGCCATGTATTCACATGTATTCACGCCATGTATTCATGAATACAGTGACAACAATCTCTTAAAAATCGGTATATCTAGCTGTCTAAGAGAGAGGAAAAACATAAATAGCGTATTTCATGCCTCAATGGTAGTATATAGTATATACTACTCTAAAATACTTATTTTGCTATAAAATATAAAAGCTAGCTATAGAAAATAATATTTTAAAATAATTTTAATTTATAATAAATATGGTGTATACCTTTGCTATACGAGTAAAATTTTCTATTTTCAAATACAACAACATATTCACAAGTGGTGTCCGGGGAAGGGTAGTGTGTAAACTGATATTACGTTTACCTTATGCGAGTGTATATAGATGCTGTTTTCGATGGCCCTCGGCTTCGGGCAAGTGTAGCCGTGATAGTTTAGAAAAAGAATTACAAGATTAAAGAAGTCAAAGAAAAAGAAACAATAACAACAACAATGTAATAATATAATCCAAACATATATTAAATTAAAAGGGAAATGAAAGTCATAAATGCCATTTTTTAAAACATTTTTTTTAATGCTGATTAGGGCAAACAATGTTTCAACAGAGTAGAAGATTCCTTCAAAAGCACCTGCAGCAACTATCACCAATTACATCCACGAACCTATCATTCCTTCGCCAGCGGCCACCATTACTAGCATATGCGGATACAAAAATTAAATTTCGTGAGTTCAAATGTTAAGATTTTAGGTATTGAACTTATTATATTTTTAATATAATGGACGTCGAAAATTATGAGTTCAGGTGAACCTGTTGATAGAATACTATATTCGCCTTTGATTACTAGCCCCCACGCCACCAAATATTTTCATCACAGTATAACCATTATCAATGACCACCATCAATAACTACATAGTTTTACCGCTAGTCATCGCCACCGCACAATCATCATCTCTGGCCACGCCATGTTCACAATCAGAGACGACTCTAGGAGTTTTAAAACATGAATGCTAGTAATTAATATTAGACCGATTCTAAAAAATGTATACATAAAATATCAAAGTTGAAGGAGAAACTATGAGTTCACGTGCACACAATCTAACTACAAATCCGCCCTTCACGACTATCCCACTGCCATCTCGCCAAATAATAATAATAATAATAAATAAATAACATTTATCTCATGTAATCATTATGGACTGATCATATAAATATATTGAGTAAAAGTGTGTCATTAGCATAGAAGAATTGGAGTACAATGCAAATTATTGAATTATTTCATTACAACTCTGTAACATGGTGCCTTAATTGCACATCATTTCCTTCAATTCTAATGAAAATTTATTCAAAATCCTACATCAGAAATCACTTGCATAAAGCCAAATTAAAAAGAAAAAAAACTCTAAAAGGAAAATGGTATCCACGTCACGTATTGTACGGATTGTTCCCCATTTCAAGTGGGTTTACGTAAGAAAGTTTTCTCCTTTAAATCACTTTTTTCATTTTACTGATTTTGTATTAAAATAAAAAAATCTTATCTGCAGAGATTCTTCTGACCTACATGAAACAACTGACTGTTAATGGAAAAAGATAGCAAAAACAAAGGAGTTTTTACGTACAGCCAGATCTCTTTATAACATCTTTATATAATAGTCATTCACTGTAAAATTTAAATTCTTTTTATAACTAAATTTTATATTATATTATAATACATGTCCTATCTAACAACATTTCATTGTGGGGCTCAAATTAAACAAAGCCACTCTATAGTTTATACATAGTTAAGGGAACGTGGTACACTACACTTTAATTTAAAACAAATTTGGGAATTTGCGGCCAAACACTAGCCAAAGATCTTGAGTTTTAGTCCCGAGTCTTCGGATGGAGAATGTTCAAAAGTTATTCATTCTTAAATGGACCTTATGCGCGAGTTCGAATTAGTTAGAGCACGTTTGGACTAAGAAATTTTTTACTTCTTTTCAAAAAAAATTCACTTGTTTTTCGAAATTAGTGTTTGGCCATAAATTTTTAAATTTTCACTTAAAGATGGATTTTGAAATTTTTCGAAAATTTCAAAAAACTATTTTTCAAATTTTCACTCAGATCACTAAAAAAACTTCAAAAACAATCCAAAAGTATATTCATGTCCAAACACAACTCTAATTTTCAAATACCGTTTTTACTTAGATAAAAAAATTCACTTTTTTTTAGAGTTTTACAATTCTTATTTCCAAACGCCCACTTATACCAGATGGTTAAAAAAAATTGAAGAGCAAAAATATAATCGGGAAAAATAATAATTTACACTCGATGTGAAACAAGATACGTTCCGAGGGAAACAAGTCAATATGAAGAAGGATAACTAATGATGATACTAACATTTTTGATAATTTCATCATACTATAATAAATTAATAAGTAAGACGACTAATACAAAAAAAACAAAATTTATGATGATTATCCTAAGATTTGTTTGATTCTGATAATGAGGTCAAATCAAGATTGTTGCATATGCCTTAGTTGTTTATAGTCTGACTAATTATCATTACTGAATTGAACTTGAAATTAAAAGCCATTCGCAATCTTGTACTAATACATGTTAATTATTTAGCACTTATTATCAGTTAAATTAAGAATGGCTACGAAAAATGAAAAATTTAATTAATTTGATGTTAGATAAACTTATTTATTCTATCTTTCAAGTTCATAACGTAGAGGTAAGGTCTGCGTACATACTACCCTCCCCAGACTTTACGGTGTGAGCTAATATTGAGTATATTGTTGTCGTCGTCGTTGTTGTATTTCGAGTTCACCCGCCTTGGCAATTAGCATTTAGACGTTAGCTAACACAAGAATAATCATCTAATGAATCTAAAGGAGAATGTATATTGATATTATAGGTAGGAAATGGAGTCTTGGCGCAATGATAATAGTTGTCGCTGTACGATCTTGAAGTCACGAGCTTAAACTGTGAAAACAACATTTTGTATATTTAGGTAGACAAACTAGGAACTACTTTTGCGAGACAAATCGTAGAGGCTGATGTTTTGGATCTATAAAATGCCCGTAATGACAATTCATTTCTCGTGTGACCTATAAGTTACACGTTCGAGCCGTAAAATTAGCTATTAATACTTGTATTAGGATATACTGCTTACATCACTTCACCTTAGGTCGCAGTCCTTTCCCGTACCTTGCGTGAATGCGGGATGTTTCGTGCACCAAATTTCTTATTTTTATTTTATAACGATGCATATTAAGTACGATCAAACCTTTCTATAACAACCTCGTTTGTTCTAATATTTTTTGGCTGCTATAGTGAAGTGCTATTATAGAGGACATATATTATAACGTAACATAAAAATCGATTTCGAATTTTTTTAACTATTATAGTGAATAATTGTTATATAGAGATGCCGTTACAGAGACTTCTGAGCATAACAGTATGAATTTCCTTCATAACTGAAAAGAAAATAGAAAGAAAACCTCCAGGTAAGGGTTTGGTTAACTGTGTATATATAAGTATCTCAAAACTCCTCTTTTTGTCAAATTTGTGATGCTCTCTACTTCCACTTTTCTTCCCTTCCTTTCCCTTTATTTTTCTTCCCTTAAATATGAATTCTTTTATTTAATCTTTATAACCATATGGTTTTTGGAATTGTTTGATCTGCAAGCTGAGGGTTTGATTTTTTTTTCTTTTTTCAAATTAATACCATTCTTAAAACTTGAGTTTATTTATGTATAACTCAATCCAGGCCCTAAAATTCCTTTCTATGTGTGTAATATAGTTCTTCTTTTTATCTTTTTCCATTTTTTAAGTATTCTATTGTGTTTTTCACCCGATCAATTTTTATTGTTATTCTTGATCAATTATGTAGATGAAGATCAATTGCTGAAATATGTTACGGTTATTTTTCCTTCTCCTTGATTAATCCAATTTTTTTTCTTTCATCCCTCTTTTCTCAAATAATCTCAAATCCATAAGTTGGATCTTCTGCCTCGGCTTGATAATTTTAAAAGAAATAAATCAGCTCCATGTTGTAATAACTCTCTTTAATTCTTGTTTCAATAAAAGTCCATAGTTTAAGCCAAAAAAAGGTCAAAAGTCGATCAATTCTTATAGATCTAGGTTTAGATTGGAAAAAATAGTAGAGATCTCTTATAACCTTATATATATCCGATCTTTTGCCTGGACTGTTATGCGCAATTCCAAGAATTTGGCCATTTTTCTTTTATTTCATTGTTGTATATATATATATATATATATTATGCATTTATTGAAATACATGTTGTTACTTGCAGCTGCAGCATCTTCAAGATTCACATAGAAATAATGTGGAGCAGAAAATATTTTTCTATAAAATCTGCCCTATGTTTTTTGAATATGAGAATCTTGATGATGCTGCATCGGCAGATGATGACTTCTTTGCTTTAAAACGGAGGACCTCGCGCCAACATGAAATGTATCTTGATTGTGTTGCTGTCGTAATCTTCCAATTTCTTGCGGTATGCCGTTCCGCCAACAGCGTGTAAACTGTATGCCTAATACCAGGCCATTCCGAGACTATAGAGAAGTGAAAAAGGTATTGAAGATGTTTGTTTGCCTTTATATGTTTAATATGCTTGTGTCTTTTGTAGTCGTAGTAATCGGCAGCTTGAACATACCTCTAATACAAATGTCGAGTAGTTTTCTATTCTTTTCATGACTCATATATGGGTAGGAAGTGCATTAATATCTTTAGACTTAGCTTTTCTTTGCTAATTATAATCTCCTGTATTATGATTTTTCATGAGTTCACTTCTGCATTTTCATCAACACTTCCTACTATGATCCCCTCCTATGTTGCGCGGATGCTCTAAAATATAGCCGTATCCGTATCGAATTCTTAAAAAATGCACTACTTTTCGAAGAGTGCGAGCAATATAGAGCCCCTCTACACCCTGCACCACAAAAAAGGAAAAACAAAACGTATCTAAGTGCTGTATCTCTTGGTGGTGAGTTATAGGATTATCAATTCAATAATATTTTTGAAGATTTATCGGAAAAAACCTCTCTATCTCACACATGGTAAGGACAAAGTCTGCGTAAACTCCATCCTCGCCCCAGATCCTACTTGTGGGAACACACTGGGTATGTCGTTGTTGTTGAGAATTGACGCCAAAAAAAAGATAGCTTAAGCATTGCATATTTATCTTGCAAACACATTGATTAATTTTTGCAAGTCTTTTTTAGCATGATTGAGAGTACTCTAGTTTTATTTTCCTTTTTTCTAATAGACTCTAGTTGAATTACTTATGTCACAGATCTATTGTCTATGTGCCAAGGGTCTCCCGGAAACAACCTCTCTACCCCTCTGGGATAGGGGTAAAGTCTGCGTACACTCTACCCTCCCCAAACTCCACTGATGGGATTTCACTGGGTTGTTGTTGGTGTTGTACTCTAATTGAATGACTTAATGTGTTTTCACTTACCTAGATCTTTTGATGTTATGGGTTTATATTTTGTTGGATCAATATTTTAGTGACATGTACAGTCAAACCTCTCTATAACAACCTCGTTTGTTCTAATATTTTTTGGCTGCTATAGTAAAGTGTTGTTATAGAGGACATATATTATAACATAACATAAAATTCGATTTCGAATAAATTTAATTTTTATAGTGAATTGTTGTTATATATATGGAGATGCTGTAATAGAGAGGTCTGTCTGATGGGAAATTTTTTGGTGTATATAATTAGTTGAAGGTTTACTGTAAATCTTGATCCGGCAATGTTTTGTTTTCATTACCTCCGAGATTAACTATGTTGAGTCTTTAGAACTGTAATAGCAATTTATATGTTTATTAAAAAAAAAAAACTGAATCTCTCTTAGTGTAATACTCCTGCATGCGTCCTGTTACGCGGCGCCTTCCTGAGATGCTTTGGAAGGGCGACGTAAGGCTAAGCAACCAATG
>MDKH01129383.1:0-19860 GCA_005239495.1 Nicotiana undulata
AAATCTTATGAAATCCTGAATTCCAATTCAGGTGCCGAAATACTCCCGGGTCATTAGAAACCCCAGGCGAACACACTCCCAAGTCCAAAATCATCATCCGGAGCTGCTGGAGCTGTCAGATCTCGATTCCGAGATCGTTTGCTCAAAGTGCTGCTCGGAGCCAAAATCAGCCAAATAGGCTAGCCTTCAGGAACCAAGTGTTCCTGAACTGGCCAAATCACTTCTGAATCTCGAACTACCTGCCCACACAAGTCATAAGGCACGAGTAGTCGCTATGGAAGGAGTCATTCACAGGAACGGAGTCCCAACACACAAAACGACCGGCTGGGTCGTTACATGGACATTGTTAATTGTGATCTGGAATAATGAAGAAGGTCTTAATCCGAATAGAGTGGACGATGTAGCTTTGACTTGCCCTTGTTTTTTTAATATAAGTTAATTACTTTCTCACGGCATGCACGAACCCAGTAGAAGAATTACTCCTCGAATGAAATATCTTAATTACCCATCAATATACAAAATGTTCCTTACTTGGAATCTCTTTTTTTTTATAGCAAATTGATTGTCTCCAAGCAACAAATCAATTTGATGACTAAATATGAGTTCATTATACGTAAATAATAGCTTTTATTGCAAATGGGCTCAGAGGAAACGTAATTGCTTCTTTTGGGCTTATGCTAAAACTTTACATAATTTGCACAAAGCTTATTCCTATTTTTGAAGAGGAGTTGGAGCTTTCCTTAAGTATCCTTGCCCTTTGGAAAAAAGGACCATAAGACCCTATTTTATTCCTTTTATGGAATTAATCCATTCCAAGTTAGACAAGAATAAGGCTGCCAAATATGGTAAACATTTTCTTGACTTTGAACCAAGAAATATAGCTTTCCTTTTAACTCAAATAACTCCTACACGTTAATGAAAGCACAACCCCAAAATATAACTATAAATAGCAGGTGTTCCTCCAAACTTTTTCATATTGGGAGTTAACATTCTCTCAAAGTTACTCACGTGTTTTGCTTGGTTGCGGAAGCTGCCTGGAGCTGTCAACTTCCTGTATCTGTGACAAACAGCTCAAAACTCATTGTAGAAACTCCCAATTGCAAGCCGTTCAATTCTGTTGAAACTAGACTCAGAGTGCTGCAACATATCAAAAATTTGGATTTAAATTGGTATTGTATCGTCCCAGGTGATCTCCCTAAACTTGGTTCAAGTTCTGTCGCGCTCGACATTCTATTTTTGCGCGTACTAATAAAACAAATTATATCTTGGAGTAGGAATATCAAAACCACGAGCGGTTTATGGCTGCAGAAACTAGACTCAGAGTACTACAACATATAAAAAAATTGGATTTAAATTCGCATTGTACCATCCCAGGTGAGCTTCCTAAATTTGTCTCAAGTTCTGTCACATTCGATATTTCAGTTTTGCGTGTCTTAACCAAAAAAATATATCTTAGTGTAGGAACGTTGAAATCACGAGCGGTTTACAGCAACGAAAACTAGACTTCTTGGGCTACAACATAGGTAAAAATCATAATCCGAATATGCTGATATCTTCCCAGATATTTTCTCGAATTTAGACAATATATTGTGACATGCTGCCCCATTCTGTCTTGCTGGTTTTCATAGATTTTTCCCCTTTTTTCGCAGACTCCCGGAACAGCACATAGGACTATAAACTCCATCAGCAAGGATGCATTTCATCGACCATGATACACTATATCCGCATCTTGATATTATTAGCGACAAGCAGAACCCGCGCGCCCAAGTTCTAGCTTTAAAAGTTCATCCTCCGGTGATAGGTGCTTTCCCACTCGCTAGAAAGTCGCTTAACGCCTCCCTTGATCTTGCAGAATGGTCAACTAGAGAGACGAAGGATGCATTGGACAGATTTTCTGGAAAATCAACCAACCTGAAGGTCCTACTTTTGAAGTCCTCCACCCATAAGAAGGTCGTGTCTGCTAGTCCTCCTCATCGTGATCGCGATGGACGTCTCGCCACTTGGAGTGTTACTTCTTCCAGCTTTGGTGAAGTTAGCTATACGTCCATATATTAGAAGTGGGTAGAAGACGTTCTTGCCCGCAACAAGTTGACTCTGGATGGCATCAAGGTCTATGACGCCATCTTTGCTTCGTTGTTCACGTATGAATACAATGAGAATGTCCTTCGTGCCTTTTTCGATCTTTGGCGTCCATCTACAAACACAATTTCTACCTCTATCGGTGAACTCTCTATCTCTTTGTGGGACTTGCGAGCAATCGGAGGCTTTCCGGTGCGTGGATCCTTCTACGACGAAGTTAACCCCTCAGCTAAGGAGTTGACACAAGCGGATGATCAAGGAAAACCTTTCCTCCCAAGAAGTTGCCTACACTTGTTCTCGGCGTTCTACAAACTCATGAAGGATGATGTCTACGAGGTCTCCATTCGTGATAGGGTGGATTTTTGGTTTCGAGGTCCGAGTAGGTATACCAAACCTCCGCAAATGTCATCAACTAACCGGACTACGAGGCCGAAGTTGAACCATAATCCTTCTGGAAATATTGATGCGAGCTTTCTACCATGAACCGACGAGAAGAATGCCCCCTTTTTTTAGCTTGGCGTGGAGGAGTCAGTTAGAGCTGAGACTTATTTGGTGGCTTTCCTCGTATGTTGGATTTTTAAATTTGTGTTCCCCAACAAGAAGATCGACTACATTCGTGCTAGTGTCTTCAAAATCGCGAATTTTATGGCACATGGAGAGAAGTTTTCCTTGGCGGTTCCAGTCCTTGCAAGTATCTACCATGGCTTGAAAGAGGTCTCCACTTCTCAAGAATTGGCCACCTGCAGAGCACTCTTTCCTATTCATTATGTATATGGATGGATAGGAGCATATTTCGACACCTACTATCGTGTTAAGCATCCACAACGAGGTCCGCAAATGTGCAAGGTTTCTGGAGAGAAAATGGCCAAGCATTTTGACCTTAGTAATGCCCGTGAGTTGTTTCAACAAGTTAGTGCACGAGAACTTCACCATTTGGCTATGCTACAAGGGAGGGAATTGCATCTTACCAATCGTGACGAACAATCGAATTCTTGGAGTGACTTTTTTTATAAGTCTTCGCTCAAGCTTCATCACCCTTAGGCATGATAACATTCATATTGTGGAATCTTATAGCCCCATAGGTTTAGTCGTCAATTCGGCTTTTGTCAAGATGTTCCTAGCAACCTCGTAGAGAGACCTTATGATGGCTCACTGAAAATGCTAGTGCAATTTTGGTACTCATGTGTTCGTCTTGGAGTTTCATCAAAGGTTATTATCCCTACGCGTCCATCAGAAGAGGGGCCTCTAATGGCTCGTGAGTATGCAGATTGGTGGTCAGCTTGTCGAGTGCACTCTTCCCGAAAAAGTACTCACATCATTTTGAAAGTTCCAAGGAAAGATGATATTCCTTTATCCTCCAAAGATGATCAACGACAAAAGAACACTCACGAAGGGTATTCCAAGTCCAAGTTAAGATCAAAAGATCCTTCGCCAAGCACCAAGGTCTTATCCAAGTCTACCCCTTCGATAAGCGGGGATGCCCATGTGGACAAAGGAGCTAAACATGTTTTGTTGACTTCCAAGACGACTACTGCCACTGTGCAGGTGACGAACAATCATTGCAAGAGGAAAGTGCCTCCTACTTCACCAACCAAAGATGTTGCAAAGGCAGCCAACGTCGTGCCAACAAACGAGGAAAGGACTCAAGCTTCTGCTTTGCCCAATGAGGTCGTGAATGTTAGTGGAATTTCCAGTTTGAACGAGAGTGATGTTAGTCACGATATACATTGGAATCTCTCAAGGAAGAAGTCTAAGGACACGAGTCATAGTGAGTTTGTTGACTTGGATGCTCTTAGTATCGATACTGGATTTTTTGTAGAGAGTGGCCCTAGCTCAACGATGTTGTTGTCTGAATTGGAGAAACGAGTAAATATTATTTCCTTCAAATTTACTCCTTTTTCATTTTTTTTATTACACATCAAAGTTAATATATTTTTTTCAATTGTACTTGGGCGTCGATGAGTTGAATGATGATGTACTTGGTGGAAACATGATGGAAGACTGTGTTACAAGCCCAAATTCCCTCGGTGTGGCCGCAGAAAGTCTTCGCACTTCATTTGATGGTGTTGAACATCATGCTGCAAATAACGCTTCGTTGATAGATTTGAGTCTACCCAAAGAGTTGCACCTTCTTCCAGAAGATGTTACGCTTTCCAAACCAGCCGTGACAAGTAAGATGGAGGTTGTCGCCACTCAAGAAAAACATCAAAAAGCCTTTAAGCCTACTCCATGGTTGTTACATCTTGATGCTCCAAACTTCAAATCACAAGAGACTATTTCCCGTATTAAAATTTCTTTTGTTAACACGATGTGGCATACCTTGTGTGAATGGATCGAAGAGTTCTCTCTTGATTCTTTAGATAGATTCACAAAGTTGGAGGAAAGTATTGCTTTGACTCTTGAGGAAAATAAAAAAGAAAATATTATTGATACTTCTACTTTGGAGGCTCTTGTTGAGGCTTCTTCAAGACGTACGCATATTACGATGCTTTAAGACCGTCCAAGATGACTAAAGAATTTCACCAAGAGTCACTTTCTAATGCACGACGACGCCTTGATGATGCGAAACAAGAATATGAAAAAGTGAACGAGTCAGTAGAGAAACTTCAAGCCAATCTTGCGAGTGTTGAACAACAGCTAACTTCCTTGGCCTCCAGAAATAGGAAGATCATCATGCTCTTGGATAAACAACAAATGAAGTTGGTTAAAAGTCAAGAGAACATTGACATTACCGAAGGGGAGATTTATACCATTGAAGCCAATTATCCATTATCTGATGATGAAGCAGAGAAATTATCCCTCCTGAAAGGGGAAGTTGAGACAAGCCGCCAACAAATCCTTAGCTTCAAACCTTTTCCATTATTTTAGAGTTTTTGTTTTTTTGCTTAAGATTCTCGACTTACGATTTGTTTTATAACTAATATCATGTAATAGAGTACTTATTTCTTGGAGAAATAAGTGTATCATTATTTTTTAGTATGTGATATTTCTCTTTGACACCTGGATTACCTCTGTTACTCACATTATTTCTTTCTTAAATTTCAGCACATGTCTTATGTGTTGGCTTTGTTTCTTCGCGCGCTCTTGTTAAAGAAAGTCATATCTTGAGCTAGGAGTATCGGAATTATAATCCGTTTGAACCGTCAGGAATAAAACTCAAAGACCTGAAGTACCTATAAATTTTATAGCAATGCTCCTTTCGGGCTATCAACAGAAAATTCGCGACATCGACTTAACTGCAGTGGACTTTCAGATTGCGTACCTTCGACTAAAATAAATTTATCTTGAAGGAGTATCAGAATTACAATACGTTTGCAATTTTAGTAAGTACACTCGGAGATATAAAAGTCATATAAATTTTATAACAGAACTCCTTTTGGACTGTTAACAGAAAATTCGCGAAGTCGACTCAACCGCAGTTAACTTTCAGATTTGCGTACTTTCAGCGAAAAAAATCATATCTTGAGCTTGGAGTGTCGGACTTGCAATCCGTTTGAAATTTTAGAAACTAAACTCGGAGATATAAACCTCATATAAATTTCATAATAGAACTCCTTTCGTACTGTCAGCAGAAAATTCGCAAAGTCGGCTCAACCGCAGTGAACTTTCAGATTTGCGTACTTTCAGCGAAAAAAATCATATCTTGAGCTTGGAGTATCGGAATTGCAATTCGTCCATGCCGTTAGAAAATAAACTTAGATACTTGAAGTACCTATAAATTTCATGGCAGAACTTTTTTCGGTCTACCAACAGAAAATTTGCAAAGTCGACACAACTGCAGTGAACATTCATATTCGCATGCATATAGAAGTCTTTGCGGCATAAGACCTTTCGGAACCCAAATTAGAAATTTCACATTTAGGCCACATGATGGAGTAACAATTCACATTAGATTAAACTATACAAAATTTTATGGCAGCATCAAGTTTTGAAGAAATGAAGCGAACTTGGAAAGGCATTCAAGACAAGATAACGACAATCTTTAGCGTCAATTGCTCTTATTGACTTAGATTCTTCGTACAGGACAAAGTATAAATATGTTCATCCTTTTCGTCTCTTGAAAATGATGTATCATATCCTTGTAGCACTAAAGCAATGAAATTTCCATTTTGGCTCGACACGAATTGCCTTCTTTCTTTCTGAAAGATGCACCTATTTGAGTAATCAATGTGATGCCTCAACTCGAATTTTGATGGTCATGTCACGTTGAAACACAATTTTTTTAAAGCTTATGCGACTGAACTTAGAATGAAACTCTAAGTTGCCTACATACCTCGGTGAAGAGGATCAAGTCATTACGTAGTTCAGAATAAGTAATTTTTTTTTACTCATGTGACTGAACTTAGAATGAAACTCTAAGCTGCCTACGTACCTCGGTGAAGAGGATCAAGTCATAACGTAGTTCAAGATAATTAATTTTTTTTTAATGTCCTGACTTTTTCCTAGGCCGCCTCTTTCGAGGTTTTTCAACGTAGCAGACATTTTTTTTTGCCTAGGCTGTCTCTTTCAAGGTTTTCAACCTAGCGATTTTTTTTTGTCCTAACTCTTGCCTAGGCCGCCTCTTTCGAGGTTTTCAACCTAGAGAACTTTTTTTTGTGGGTGTCGTTTGCAGTTTAGGCTCATGCGGGCCAGGAGCATTTATTCTTCAAGGATAATACCTCTTCAAAAACTTCACATTGATAGGGCCAATTCTCATGTCATCGGCATCAACTAACTTGTAAGCTCCACTTGAATAGGCTTCTTGCAAAACATATGGACCATCCCATTTTGAAGTGAATTTTCCCCCGGATTTGCGAGAGGTGATAATAGGTCTTCTTACCGCAAGAACTTGATCTCCAACTTGGAAGGACCTCAAGCGAACCTTTTCGTTGAAAGCATGAGAAAGACGAGCTTGATAACATTCAAGACTTTGTTAATCTTCGAGCCTTTTTTCATCAAGAGACTCTAGTTCTTCAAGGCGTAGACAAGCGTTTTCTTCTTCAGTAAGACCTTCTTGGACAGCGAATCGCAAGGATGGTATTTGACGCTCAAGAGGAAGAACTGCTTTGACTCCATAGACAAGAGAATAAGGAGTATCTTGTGTCGGCGTTCGTTGAGTCGTACGATATTCCCACAAAGCTTCTTCCATATTTGCATGCCAATATCATTTAGACTTGGAGACGACCTTCTTTAACAAGTTGCAAAGTGTCTTGTTAAATGCTTCGGCTAACCCATTTGCAGCAGCATAATACATTGATGAATTATGTTGCTTGAAGCCAAAAAGTTCACAGATCTTGGTCATCAATTTGTTATCGAACGGTTTGCCATTATCTGTTATTATATAAATAGGAATTTCGAAACGATATATGATGTTCACTCGAATGAAGTTTGCAACATTCTCTTTCTTTACTTCATTGAAAGCGACGGCCTCGGCCCATTTTGAGAAGTAATCAGTTGCATCCAAGATGTATAGATGTCCTCCAGAAGATTTTGGGAGTGGTCCAACAACATTTAATCCCCAAGCATCAAATGTCCAAGATGCAATAGTAGGGTGTAACATTTCAGGTGGTTGGTGTATAAAATTTGCGTGAAACTTGCAAGCCTTGCATCTTCTAGCATAATCTAAGCAATCTTTTACCATTGTCGGCCAGTAGTAACCCATCCTCTTAATGTGGAAGTGGAGCTTCGTCCCAGATTGATGTGATCCACAAACTCCAGAGTGTGCCTCTTGCATAGCTTGAGTTTCTTCATCTTCCCCTAAACAACACAAGAGAACTCCCTCAAATGATCTTCGATACAAAGTGTCTTTATAGTAAACGAAGCGATGGGCACGCCGACGAATTTTGATCTTTCTCCTTGGATCTTCTAGAAGTATCCCATAAAATAAGTAGTCGATCATGGTTTGTCTCCAATCAACCTTCTCAGCTTCAGCGACGGCTACCAAATGCTCGAGATTGCTTTCTTCATCCTCGTTCTCATCTGGTGGTACTATCCATTTTTGGCAGATAGTGATTTGTGTCTGGCCGGGCAGAGTCAATGTCGAAGCTAGAGAAGCTAAGGCGCCAGCTTTCTTATTTTCCTTACTTGGCACATGCTGAAGAGTTACATTGCCAAGCCATCCAATCAATTTCTTCGCATAATCATGATAAGGACGCAATTCTGGCTTTTTGACCTCGTAACTACCTAGCAATTGATTGATCACTAACTCAGAGTCTCCAAAAATATGTAATTGGAGTTGTCTCATATCAACGGCCATCTCAAGACCAAGTATGAGTGCTTGATATTCTACAACGTTGTTGTGGTGCAATGTTGTGTTAAGGTGAAGGAATATGCCAAGACTTCTCCTTGAGAAGTGACAAATACAACACCTGCACCAGCTCCTTCACGATGTGCGGCACCATCAAAATACATTTTCCATGGTGGTTGCACTTCGATGACCATTGCATCCTCATCAGGTAGTTCATCAGTCAACTCCCAATCATCGGGTATTGGATGATCTTCCAAAAACTCTACCAAAGCTTGTCCTTTCACAGCTTTTTGTGGGATGTACACAATCTCGAATTGTTGAAATTTGAGGTACCGCCTTGCTAATCAATCATTGAGGACGGGTTTTGACATAACAAACTTTACCGGGTTCGCCCTTGAGACGAGACGGATGGCATGAGCTTGAAAGTAGTGCTTCAGCTTTTGAATTGCGAAAATCAATGCCAGACACAATTTTTCAATCGGAAAATACTTTAGCTCATTTGGTGTCATCATCCTACTCAATTAGTAGAGGGAATTTTCTTGACTTTCACCATTTTCTTGGGCCAAAAGGGCTCCATGTGACCTTTCTTGGGTTGCAATATATAAAATCAATGGCTTTCTTGGTATAGGAGCTGTCAGAACTAGAGGATTCATCAATTATGATTGATGCTTTGGAATGTGTTGCTACAAGCTTGGTCCCATTAAAAAGGTACACCCTGCTTCATGAGACGGCTAAAAGGTTGGCACTTCCCTGCTAGATTTGAGATGAATCTTCTAAGGTACGCCAATTTTCCTTGCAGACTTTTCAGTTCATGTATATTTCTGGGCTCGGGCATCTTCAAGATTGCATCAACTTTGGCTTGATCTATCTCAATCCTTCGATGTCGAACAATGAAGCCAAGGAATTTCTCAGAAGTAACTCCAAAGGCACATTTCAACGGGTTCATCCTAAGTTGATATCTTTGGGGTCGTTCGAACACCATTCTTAAGTCTTGTAAGTGGTCTCCTCCCTTTCTTGATTTCACCACTAAATCATCCACATAGCATTCCACATTCTTGTGGAGGATGTCGTCAAAGATATTCTACATTGCCCTTTTATATGTGGCGCCAGCATTCTTCAAGCCAAAAGGCATTACTTTGTAGCAATAAATTTCTTTGGGAGTGCGAAATGCAGTAAGCTCTTCGTCTTTCGGTGCCATATGAATTTGATTGTAGCCAGATGATCCATCCATGAAATACATAGCCTCGTATCCGGTGGTGGAATCAATCATAAGCTCTGGGATTGGGAGCGGAAATTCATCCTTAGGGCATGCATTATTGAGGTCTCTAAAATCGACACAAACTCGAGTTTTGCCACTATTCTTCTTCACAAGAACAATGCTTGAAATCCATGTAGGATATTTAACCTCCTGAATGAAACCAACTTCGATGAGTTTATTGACCTCGGCTTCGATTAATGGGATCAATTCTGGCTTGAAGAGTCTTTGGGATTGCTTAATAGGACGATCTCTTTTCTTGACAGCGAGATGATGAACTGCTACTTTAGGATCTAAACTAGGCATTTCTTTGTATCTCCAAGAAAAGACATCTCAATATTCTTTGAGTAGCTCCACGTAAGTGCTTTCTTCATCTGTGGTTAGTAGGGAACTTACATAGGTGGGCTTGGAGTCTTCTATAGTGCCAAGGTTGACTTCTTTTAATTCGTCAACTGTCATTTTAATTCCTTCTTCTAGTTTAGAAGGAGCATCCTCGACATCTTCGTCTTCTAGGGGATCACCATCAATAAAAGATATATGGCCACACTAAGAGGCATCTCACAAATTTTCGTCGACCTTCCTTAGAAATGAAGTGTATTGCTCCTCATTCGTAGTAATGTGATATGAAGATCCTACACTTTCTTCATCTTCATCACGCTCTCTAGCGTGGACCACTGTGTGAGTCTTCACTTTGAGTACCTCTTCGCATGAAATCAAAAGTTCTGATAGTCGCCTCATTCTGGAAGGGATCAAGCTTTGACACTCTTTGGAGATACTTTGGACTCTAGATTGAAAATGTCTTCTTATTTCTTCATAATATCTTTGGGACTTGGTATTCTTCCTTTTCAATGGCCCCAACCTCTCAAACACAGAAGTTCATGTATTTGGTTCTCCAAGTCGATCAAAGACAAAATTCCTTTTATTAGGATCAGCGGGTTCATCTTCCGTCGTGATACAATTATTACTTGCTCTTCTAATGGAGATGTGAACTAATGTGGGTTGTTTGTAACCCAGACCCTCACGTGATTGCTTCACCATATTCTCCTTATCCTTCATCGTGTTTGCTTTCATAGCAGCTTCAGGTGGGAGTTTCCTTAGCTTAGATGGTTCATTGGGATTATATCCAGCCTTTGCGAACAACCTGTAAGCATTAGGATCAAAACCTTCATTTGTGCGTTTCGTGGGGAGTGCCTTATTTTGAGGCATGTTAGGGACCACAAACATTTCCAGTAGCTTTGAAGATGAATTTATGGTATCAATTTGCTTGATAGGAAGGGTTAATTCTCTTAGTGCGTCTTTTTGGAGGTTTAATGATTCTCCTTCATCTTTCTTCACTTTTTGGACGTAACGAAATAAAGGAGCTATTTTCTTGCCTGCAGTTGCAACATTCTGTTTGTGAGCTTTCGAAACTTGGTATGCTTCTATTGTAACTTTACCTTCACCAGAAGCTACTCCAGCCCTTTTGGACACCATATTATCACCTTTGACCTTCGTGACGTCATCAACTTTTACTCCCTTAACGATGTGGTTCTTCAGCGAACGGCTTGTCTTCATCAACTATCTTCTTTTTGACTCCATCTTTATTATATTTCAAACATTGGTAGTAAGTTGATGGGACAACTTTTTTCTTGTGTATCCACGGCCTGCCAAGCAAAAAATTGTATGAAGACTTTGCATCAATCACATGCATCCATGCAGTTGATTGCATATCTCCCATGGTGATTTCCAGTTTGATAGCTCCTATGGCCATTTGTCCCCCTTGATTGAATCCTTGAATCATCAGTCAGCTTTCAGAAAGTTCTTCAGGTGAGATGTCGAGTTCTTTCAGTATGCGAATAGGAAGAATGTTAACTGTAGATCCGTCATCTATCAAGATTTTGTTTATCCTCCACTCGAGCACATAACCCACCACAAACAAAGGGCGATTGTGTAGTGTCTCACCAAGTAGGAGATCGTCATCAGTGAAGGTGATTTTTGCATTACAGACATTTGCTTCTTGGAAGGAGGACTCAACAAGACTATTAGACAATGATGGAAACGATGTTGATGTGACTCCATTCTTTTCATCTTCTTCTTTATCAGCATTACAACACAAGACCTTATCATCATCATCATTAGAAATCCTCATGCGAAACCAACTCGGCAAGAATTCTCCCAAAGTCACCGGGTGGCGTGGAGTTTGGTGATGGTTTGTCTCTATCTCCACCTTCTTTGGGTTCTTAACCATTTGTTGCTTCTTCGGTCTTGTCACCATCTTATTCCTCGTAGGTTTCCTCGTTGATCCTTTTTGTAGACTCAATTTACGGCATCTTCGACGAGTCACCAGGGTCCAACCTTCTTCATCAGGTTGATCAATTCAGACTTTGTCATCCTCCAATAATTCTTCATCTTCATTCCCTTCACATGTGCATATCTCAATCGGATCGAATGAGCCAAAGGCAATGGACACATGGTTTTTGCTCGCCTTTTCGTCTTCAAGTTTGATCTTCTTTTGACGATCCAAATCCATAACTTTGTCCTTGAAGGCACTTCTCAAGAGGGTGACCTACATGCCGATGGTATTTGCAATTTGGGTCATTGCTTTTTCCGGCTTCATCTGGACGCTTCATCTCTGGTGGCTCAATAAGCTTTAGCTCGAGGAACTCTTCAAATATCGCAGGCACATCGAAGTCTAGAAATGGGTACTCCTTTTCTTGCATCTCTTTGAGTGTCAACTTCCGATTTTCATTGTCTTGAGACGAAGTTGTTTTTATACTCTGTTTCTTGCTCACCTTGGTAGTAAACTTCAAAGGAGAGGCATTGACGTTCATGGACTCTTTGCTTTCATTCTTGGGTAAGAACTTGCTCCATTTCTTGACTTCTTGCCAATCTATTCCCTTGTGAGGTTCGTAGATGGGTAGCTTCTCATTTCTCGCAGAAGCCATGCTCAACTCCATATTATGATCACGGGTGGAAAGTTCTTCAAATGTCCTGGTCTTAATTCCTTACAAGATGTAACGAAGTCCCCTATGCATTCCTTGGATGCACATCTCTATGCCAAAAGCTTCGCTTAGACTATATTTGCAGTTAAGTCTTTCCTCCATCGTTTGATAAAGTCAATAACTAGTTCATCTTTTCGTTGGCGAGTGTTTGTAGGTTCGACCATGCTCACAGTACGCCTTGTGCTATAAAAGCGATTGAGAAAATCTTTCTCCAATTGGTCCCAACTATCAAGGGTCTAGCCTCGAGGTCGGTGTACCAATCAAAAGCATTCCCCTTTAGTGAGCGGACAACTAATTGACAAGCTAATCTTCATAAGTCCCTGCATTGTTGCATGTCTCAACAAAGTGCGCAACATGTTGCTTTGGATTTCTCTTGCCGTCAAACTGCTGAAATTTGGGAGGTTGATAGCCGGCAGGCATCTTTAAGATATCGATTCTTGCAGTATATGGCTTTCTATATGTGAGAGAAGACTTTGAAGCGACCTCATACTTATCTTTGATAGTTCCCGTAATGAATTCCTTCAATTGTTTGAAGGGAATTGATCCTTCGGAGGAGACATGAAGTTCTTTGGCGGATGACACTTGTTTTGTTGGAGGATCAGCCTTCTCGTGGACTTTAGGGAGATTTCCAGGTGCATGACTTGATTCCCCATCCATCATGCTTTCAACTATACCAGTCAATTTCACGATACAGACGTCTTAGTCTTGAGCATACTTTGTTAAGCCGTCAATCGCCTTTGTCAGTTTTGCGAGTTGCTCCTCCATTGTCGAAGTGTTAGTAATCATTGCCTCCATGGTTATTGCAAATGATGAAGAATAGCCAAGACCTTCCCACGGATTGAACTCAGTTTGGAACATGTCATATGACGAGACTGGCGTTGAGCCAACACTTAAAACTTCATCATCAGGTTGGGTAAGCTGACTCTTGGTATTGTATAAAGAAAGTTGAGCAAGAGCTTTCTCCACAATTTCTGCAATATTATCTTCTCTTTCTGATTTGCTAGCAGAGGACCTTTCTTCTTCGGATGATGAAGATCTCAAAGAATGCATTGGCGCAGACGACACTTGGAGTGCTTGTTGTCCCAAGACGCTCGCCTTGCTTTGGGTGATTGGACCAAGACTCCCCATAGTAGCGTCCAGGATACTTTCAACGTAAGAAGAAAACTTGGAGTCATCAACTTTTGAGTCGATCTTCTTTGAAGCCATCTTAGTGATCTTGAATGTTGAGAGTTGAGAAGAGATGACAGGTAGAGATCGTCCCACTGGGCGTGCAAAAATTTGTAACAACTAAATTTCTCTCCTGAAAAATACTAATCAAGACAAGAAATATAGTGACAAATATTATATTCGATTTCAAGTGATGGGGTTAGAATCTCTAAAATATCTCTAAATCTAAAGAGATGTAGTCATCTGATTCTTCTCCTTACGGACGATGGTTCAAGATCATGAGAGCTTGATCTTGAACTTGATGGATTTCAGGTTTGTAGTGCGTCACGAACAATTTGAAGGACGTCACGAACCAGGATTTGGTGTTGGGTTATCACGAACGGAAGATTTGAAGCCCCACGCCTATGACTTGAGTTCGCCTCTGGAATTTGACCACAGACGACGATTGCAGATATGGATGGAGACCTTGATGCTATTCTTCAGAGCTTCTTTAGTCTTTCCTTCTGCTTACTTGCTTGTCCCTTAGCCTTCTCCTTTAACCCTTTTATATAGGAATGGGGTGGAGTAGTCTCCAAGAAAACCCTAGTGGATCATTGGGCTTGAGGCTTATGGGCCGACCCATTTGATAGAAAACCAACTAATGGGCTAGTCCAGTTGTATATTGGACCTTTATTAAAATCGATTCAATTGTATTTAAATAATTGACCCATTTATATTAACCCATGATATTTATTTGGACTAATATGTATTTAATATATGATAAAATTCAAATTACTTGTGGATCCAAATTTAATAAAATTTTAATTGTCTACAGACCTCCAAATCTAAATCCGGACACGCGCCTAAGTCCAAAATCACCATACGGAGCTGTTGACATTATCCAAAACTTATTTCGGAGTCGTTTACACAAAAAGTCAAATTCCGGTCAAATTTTACCGCTTAAGCTCCCAAAACTAAAATCTTTCTTCCAATTCGACTCCAAACCATCTGGTAAATGAATCCAACTATTAAAGTAGATCGATATACATAATGTGAAGCTGCTCCAAGCCTTATGCCACCAAACGGAGCTTAAATTCTCAAAACGACCGGTCGGGTCGTTACAACTCTCTTCGCGAAGGAAGTTTTGGGCTAAAGGAAAATTTGTGCTTCACGAACGCGAGGGTGTGTCCGCGTTCGCGAAGAAGGAAATGCCCAGAATATAACATTTCAAAAATGAGGGTTTTGCCATTTTATCAAAACTTGAGTTTGAGAGCTCGGATTTGGACGAAATTTTGAGGGATTTTCAGAGACATCGATTGGGTAATGATTCTACACTTCATTTTGGTTATATCCCACTGTTCTATTATTAATTCCATCTTTTTTTAGCAAAAATACCACTAGGCAGGCTGCCTAGTGGCTAATATATAAATAACTAAAATAAAGGATCAAATGTTTACAATTTGGTAAAACAATACTCAAAAATGCTAGGCTAGTCCAAATGCTAAAGCTACTAAACTGAACTAAGCTAGCTATTACATAATATGAATCAGTCGACTCCCCACGTGAGATGGATTGTCGACTCCCCGCATTAATTCCATCTTTAATTTCGAATTTAGGGTTGAAAATTTGGGGAAAATAGGAAGAACTTCTTCAACTAAAATTTTGAGTTTTGAAAGGCGATTTGAGGTCGGATTCGAGTAATTCTTATATGGTTGGAATCGTGAGTGAATGGGTGTTCATATTTTGTGACTTTTACCCGATTTTGAGGCGTGGGCCTTGGGAGACTTTTTGAGTCGATTTCCCAATTTCTTGTTTTAGCTTAGATATCATTAATTAGACTAGTTTCTTATAGATATATTTATGGTATGTAATTTATTTTGGCTAGATTTGATCCATTCGAAGTCGGATATTCATGGGAAAAGCATTGCTACCGATTGATTGAGCTTGGTTTGAGGTAAGTGTCTTGCCTAACCTTGTGTGGGGGAAATACCTTTAGGAGTTTAGTGTTGTTATGATATGTGAACGCCGTGTACGCGAGGTAACGAGTGCGTACACGGGATATTTGTTGAAAACCCTAATATTTACTGAGTAATAGCCTATTTTCCATCTTAATTGGGTATACTAGCATGTGAAGTTATCCTGTTAGCCTAGAATATCATGTCTATGTGCCTTAATCGCTTATCGGAACTCTTTGCAGCATGCTTAGTGGATTCCTGCTTCTTTTCTTGAATTGTACTTAGTCTAAAATGTAGTTTTCTTTCTATAAGTGTTATTTCATTTGTTTGAGCTGCATATTTACTTTGGAACTACGGAACGGTATCCCGGGAGATCCCCATGCATGTTTACTTTTGGGACTACGGGACAGTATCCCGGGAGATCCCTTGCACATTTACTTTTGTGACTACGAGGAGGTACCTCGGGAGTTCTTCCTGCATATTTATTTTGGGACTACGTGACGGTATTTCGGGAGTTTCTCTGTTGTTTAACATGTGTGTTGTACTATTAATTGATGCGCTTCCTTTCGTTAAATTTTAGTCTATTATTATACTATATATCTCCTGCCTTATTTATTATTTACCAGTGGGCTTTACCTGACCTTGTCACTACTTGACCTATGTTAGGTTTGGCACTTACGAGGTACCATAGTGGTGTACTCATGCTACTCTTCTGCACATGTTTTTGTGTGAAGGTCCAGGTACATCACTCCAAACTCGCTATTAGTGGTGCACCTGTTGCTGTTACAGAGATTTTGAGGTACATCTACCGCTTCCGCAAACCTAGGAGTCCCCATCTATCTCTTTGTGTAGTTCTTCTTCTACTACTTCTAAATGCTGATGTATAGAACATATAGTAAATTATTAGAAGCTTGTGACTTATGATGTTCCGGGTCTTGGGAAAACTCTGTATGTATTTTTTAGAGTTGTTATTATATATGCCGAGCGACATTTCTATCAATTATTTTATTACTGTTGTTGTTAGTGGTTTAGATTTATGTTTCATTTTCGTTGTTATTTTGTAAATGTTAGGATTATCTAGTCGTAGAGACTAGGTGCCATCGCGACCTCTCACGGAGGAAAGATTGGGTCGTGACAAACACGCTGCTATGTAACTAATCAATCGTCTATCTACTTGGAGTAACAATCAAGGTCAGTACGTACTCCAAATGTTACACCCTTTCTTTTCTTTCTTCCTCCTCCTCCTCCTTCTTCTGTTTCTTTTTTACCACTGCTCCCTCTCTCTAGTCTTTTCTTAACTTCGCCTCCGGCCCTTTGTCATGCGTAATTATGTGGTTGCCTTGACGGCTCTTTGTTGTTGTATAGTTCTTTGTGTGTTGCTCTGGATATCATAATCTTACTTATTTACTTGTACCAAGAAAGAAAATTTACTGAATGCATAGGTTTCTGGGTTTCCCGTACTTGCAGCTGCTCTTTATACTATTTTGGGTGAGAATTTGGTCTGCAAAGATGCTAATAACTGAATGCATATGTTTTTTCAAAGCTGCTGAAAGCTGAAAAATTTGCTAATGTTATTGAGTTAGTCTAAGTATGGTTCTTGTGCCACATTTTTAATTATATTGTTATTTTTGTTGTTTGTATTCCTTCAATTTGGCATTTTTGAGACCTTTAGGTATTATGTTTGGGAATTATGGGTTGAATTTGACAGATAAGTTGCTCTTATGTCCATTAGGCTTAATCCCAGCTTCAGTAGGTTGATATTACAATCGTTTTTTTGTTGCTAGATGAAAATGTAAGTCCATAGCAAGTTGTACTCATGAAGATAATGAATGACTACTGTGTTTGTCCATCTTATTGCAATTTTTAGCATAATGAAATAATTTACTACCTTATATAGCTTTGCATGTTCTTTACTCCGAGTTAGGTGGAACAAGTTCAAGAATCTGAAATATGCCGAATGGATCATTCATGTTTAGGTGAAGTGATAACGCTCGTTACTTTCCAGTATTATCATAATCCTTTTGGAAAATAGATAACATGGAGCTTCTATTTTTGTGTTTTCCGTTGTTAGTCTGATATGAGCCATGTTGCAAAAAAAAAATCAAAGTAAATATTGCAATAATTTTGTTTCGATATGTATTTTTCATGGCTATTTTTGCTATGCTTCGCATGGAATGTATCCACTTTAGATTGCTACTTGCAAAAAAAGTGAAAAGTTGAAAAATGTTGGTTTGATTGGCTACCGTAACTATTAGATTGCTCATTTGCTTATATTTCAAAATGAGAAAAACACACAACTCTCAATTTGCCTGCTTGCAAGTTTGGTTTTGAAGACCTAGATTTGTTACTGAACTTTGGCTTCTTCATTTGTGCGAACTTGTTTCTTTCTCCTTGAAACTTTGTGCTTTATGCATTGTTCATGGCTATACCCGTTTGTATAATGGTGAACCATCCCTTGAAGGGTAATAACTTTATTTATCCTCATTTATAGGTGGAGTAACTGAAGAAAGGGAAGATGGAGATAGTGAAGATCTAGACTGTGCTTAAGAAGAAGTTTGAATTGTTGTCGATGTTATAGGAATTTTTTGTTATCAACAATTGAAACTTTAACTTTTGAAGTGTTGAACTGTAAACTTATGTGATTGGCTTAAAACATTTTGCTATTATGGTTGTTATTGGCTTATTGGACAGTATAGATTATGAAGTGTTTTATCTTCTTATTTATATAGTTTCCAGGTTATTACAAATATTTACATATGTAAATGTAATTTACAACCAGGGCAATAATGTCAATTAAACTGTTACAATAGCCTAATAGAATTGTTGCAATAAGCACAAATGTCATTGCCATAGACAATCTAAATTGTTCCAATAGGTCTTGCAAATCGTTCCAAAGAGTGCGACAAACCGATGCAATAGGCAATTCAAACCGGTGCAACAGAAATAAAATCGTTACAGTAGCGTAATGAAATCGTTAGAATATCTGTAAATAAACATTACAATAGCTTACATAATTGTTGCAATAAATTATATGGTAACGGTTTCCAACCGTTGTAGTACATAATATGGTAACAGTTTATAACTGTTGCATTAAACTCTATGGTAACAGTTTATAACTGTTAAATTAAACTCTATGGTAACGGGTTTAAACCGTTGCAATTGAAATAAATACTCGTTGCTTCAGACAGAGGAAAAACCGTTGCGATACCTGGCCTTATAGCAACGGTGAGGTCGACCATTGCTCTAGATCTATTGGCACACGCGAGCAGATGGAATGACCGCTAAACCGTTCCAATACATCTATGGCAACGGTTTACCTATCATTTGCAACAGTTTTTTTACCGTTTTTATAGGCCTATTTTCCAGTAGTGTTGTTAATTCAAAAAGATTTTACCCCCAAAATTTTACAAAGGAAAGGAAATATATTTGTACGAATTTGTATCTTTTAGTTCAAAGTTATGACGAAGACACTTCGCACATTTTCCAAAATATAGTGGAAAGTTTTGCCAAGATGATGAGGACGTTGATGAATGAATACAGCAGAATGGCGGAAGATCTTTGCTTTGCATTTTCTTGTAAAGGAGTTTTCTTTTCTTTATAATTGTCCCTACTGTTGTCATGTTGGCTCTAACTAGTCAGGTTCTAAAGTTTTTGGCACGCTACGCTTATCATTTGTCCCAAAAAATCTTAATTATTTGCTACAATACTTTACTGGTGCAGGCTAGCTGCTTAAAAAGTAAGGGTGGCTAACGGGCCGGGCTATGCGGGCCCGGGCTAACCGGGCTATATGGGTGGAACCGGTCCCCACGAGCCTAAGCCCACATGGGCCCGGGCTAAGTGGGTCGGGCCCGCAGGCCAAACGGGTCCGGCCTATTTTTTTTTAAATTTTTTTTTATGTAAGGCAATTTCTTGTAAATCTTTGGGATATAAAATATTATAATTCATATTTAAACACAAAAAATAGTAAGTTTCTTCAAATTAATAATAATAGTACTTCAAACTTGCACTAATACTGCATAATAAATTAATAGTACTTCAAATAAATTAAGAAACTATAATATTACGAATGTCTTGAGAACGCCTAAGACAACTCTTTATTATATGCCTCCTTAAAGAGCTCGTGCGGGTCAACTTTGGACGCCAAGTGTAGACACGACCACAGTGCTTGCACTTTACTATGTAAAATTCTTCATTTTCTTCTACCACATTATAGTGTTC
>MDKH01143616.1:0-14570 GCA_005239495.1 Nicotiana undulata
GGCTAGCCTAGTTCCACGATAGGCGCCATCACGACCTGTTAGGATTTGGGGGTCGTGACAATATCCGTCCGATTCGCTCGATAAGCACCCCTACCCAAAAGAATATTGACACTTCTGACGGGTCACTAGACCAACTCTCACATACACGTACAAGTTAAGAAATCATGAAACTTCCGAGAAAATAAGAACAATACGAGAGTAAATCTGTAAGAGAGTATAATTTTCTCGGCTAATAAAGTAGTGCAAAGTCCCTAGAATAGCGAAGCTCTGTAATCTACGCTAGTCTAGTCTCATGCTACAATATGACTTTAAAGCATTTAAACACGCAAGATTAACTCAAGTAGTACAATTAAAGCATGATATAGTCTAAGTTTAACCCGGCGTATAAAAATATCTAGCATACGCGCGGACGCTCATCACCTCGTATGTACGTATCTCCCGTAATACATAGCATATAGAAAATAGAATACCTACGGGAATAAGTTTCCTCTTATAAGATTAGGCAAGAGATTTACCTTGCTCAAAAATCCGATAATCGGCTCCAACATCGCCCTAACACCTCAAATCAAAATTGAATGACCCGAAACTAGCCAAAGAACGTGCAAATCAATCAAAATATACTCGAGAACCCATAATTTGTCAATTAGAAATAATTTCCAACCTAGTACAAGAAGTCAACAAAAGTCAACCCCGCGCCCACTCACTCTTGAAAATTCTCAAACATAAATATTACCCATAGCACCACAAATTCAAATATATAATTTGTTCACAATTTCATGTCCAATTTTGTGGTCAAATCCCCTTATTACCAATTTTGAGGTTTTCCAACAAAATCCCAAATAGCTAATAATTTCGTTCCAAGTTAATTCCATATAAATAATCCATGTACTTAGCTCACAACAATTTTGAATCACGTACCTTATGTTAGTTGATGAAAATGACTCTTTCAAATTGCTCAAAATCGCCATAGCAAGAGAGAAAATAGATAAAAATGAGCCAAACTTGAGCTCCCAACTTATATTCTGCCCGAGAGTTATCCTTTGCGATCGCGGAGCACAAATATGCTTTTTTCCAGACTTTTCCCTTCGCGACCCTGACACAAGCCTTCCCAAACGCGAAGCATTACCAGGCCAGACTAGACCCTCCGGGAACCCGACTAGCCAAACATGAACGCGAAGACTTACCAACCAGCCTCAAGAAAATCCTCCTCTTTGATCGCAAAATACTTTATGTGATCTCGTTGAACAACTGCCTCCACTGACCAGCCCCGCTAACACATCGCGTTCACGACCCTTACCATGCAAACGTGCCCAGCATAACTAGACCACCCTCTGCTATCATGATTTCCATTCTGTGATCATGTAGAAAAACTCTCCCTCAACTCAAAAAAACACTCAGCGATTGTGAGTCCTGATCCGCAATCGCGATGCACACCAGACATCAACAAAATCTATCAACTTTAACATGCTCCGGGTGGTTCAAAACATAGCCGAGCCACCTGACACTCCGTTCAATCATACTAACAAGTCTATAAACTTAACACGGACCTACTCAAGGTCTCAAAATACATAAAACAACATCACAACCAAGAATCACATCCCAAACCAAACTAATCAACTTTCTAAACTTCTTACTTCTTTCAACCAACTACGAATATGACGAATCATCCTTAGACAACTCGGAATGGAACCTAATTTCACACACAAGTCCAATATAACAACACTAATCTGCCCCAGGCTCGAAATACCAAACGGGATCCGATAACAACAAAGTCCACTTCAAGTCAAACTTAGCAATTTCTAAAACCTTCAAAATGCCGACTTCGGATAATAAGTGACGAACTGCTCCTAGACCATTTGAGATTCGACCCAAACATACGCTCAAGTCCAAAATAACCATATGAACCTATTGGAACCTTCAAAATTCGATTTATGAGATCTTTTACTCAAAGCATTAACCTAAGTCAAACTTGGACACCTTAGGCCACTACCATGGAAATAAGTATTCTGAACCCAAACGCTTCAGGAACCAAATCCACCGTGCTCGCAAGTCATACAACAGGAAAAACACATATAGGAAGTCTTACATTCACTGCCTCTTACGTAAATGTTCGTCCTCAAATGGGTTTATAATTATGTCAGGAATGCCGAATAAGTGTGGATATCTGTTGTATGTCCTTCTTGGTCTCCCAACTCGCTTTGTCGACTAGTACACCTCTCCACTGAATCTTCACAACCAAAATCTCCTTGGACCTCAACTTGTGAACCTGTATGATCCATGTCTAGCCCATGTAACCCAGATTCTCCAACATCAAACCACCTTATAGGAGATGTGCACTTACGCCCGTACAAATCCTCATACGGGGCCATCTGGATACTGGAGTGGTGATTGTTACTATATGAAAACTCAATAAGAGGTATATGATCATCCCAACTTCCTTTAAATTCCAACATGTATGTTCACAACATATCCTCGAGCATATAAGTTGTGCACTCGGATTGTCCATCAGTCTGTGGATGAAAAGCTATACTGAGATTCACCTGAGTCTCTAGACCTCTCTGAAATGACCTCCAGAAATGTGTTGTAAACTGGGCCCCTCGGTCAGATATAATAGGTAGTGGTACTCCGTGTAGCCATACTAGCACTTTAATATATAACTTTACATAATATTCGGTTGTATCTGTAGATCTGATCGGTAGGAAAAAAGGATGATTTTGTAAGCATGTTGACTATCACCCATATAGAATCAAACTTATGATGAGAACGAGGAAAACCTCTGATTATGTCTATGTTTATCGCCACCCATTCCATGTCATGATCTCTATAGTCTACGTTATCCCACTGGGCATCTGGTGCTCTACCCTTACCTGTTAGCAATTAGGAAATTAGGTGATAAACTCATCAATGTTCTTCTTTATATCGTTCCACTAGAATACATCCTGAATGTCATGATACATCTTCGCCGACCCAGGAGGAATGGAGTACCAGGAATAATGTGTTTCTATAATCATGTATCATAGACCTGCTACATCTGGGACACACAGACGACCCCTGTTTCTGAGAACCTCATCTTCCTTGAGCTTTAACAATGGCTTCTTCTACTGCGCAACTCGCTCTTTTAACTCGACCAGCTCTGGGTCCTCGTACTGCCTTTCTTTTACTTCAACTATGAGAGATGATTTCGAGTGTTTTGGAGTACAACTCCACCATCTCCAAAATAAACTAAACGAACCCCCAAACAAGGCAAATGATGAAGCTCTCTAGCTAACTCCCTTTTTTGGTCTTTACATTTGCTAAGCTAACCATAGATCGGCGACTTAAGGCATCATCTACAACATTAGTTTTCCCTGGATGGTTGAGAATGTTAACATCATATTCTTTCAATAACTATATTCATCACCTCTGTCACAAATTTAACTCCTTTTGCTTGAAGATATATTGCAGGCTTTTATGATCTGTAAATACGTCCACATGAACACCATATAGATAATGCCGCCATATCTTAAGTGCGTGGTCAACCGCAGCTAACACAAGGTCGTGGGACAGATAATTCTTCTCGTTCTTTCTCAACTAACTTGAAGCGTACACAATTACCTTTCCATGTTATATCTGGACACAACCTAACCCGACACATGAGGCATCACAATCCACGTCATAACCGTGTGGACCCTTTGGATGTGTTAGAATTGGCACTGAGGTCAACTTGTTCTTAAGCTCTTGGAAACTTCGCTCTCAAGCCTCTATCCATTGAAATTTAGCTGTTTTCTGAGTCAGCTTTGTCAAAGGTGCCGAAAGGGAAAAAACCCCTCTACGAACCTCCAGTAGTATCCCGCTAAGCCTAGAAAGCTATGGAGCTTTGTCAAAGTAGTAGGTCTACGATAGGATTTCACGGCTTAATCTTCTGAGTATCTACCTTTATAGCTTCATCGGATACAATATTCCCCATGAATGCTACATACTTCAACAAGAACTCACATTTAGAAAACATAGCATACAACTTATGATGATCCTCCTATAAGCGTGAATAAACCAGAATATCATCAATAAATACTATCACAAACAGATCTATAAATGGCCATAATACTCAATTCATCAAGTTCATATATATGACAAGTGCATTGTCATATCAAAGGACATGACAAGTAAATCGACGTGACCATAACGGGTCTTGAAGGCATTCTTCAGAATATCTTTTTCCTGAACTATGACCTGATTGTATCCCGACCTCAAATCTATCTTTGAAAAACATATAGCTTTATGCAACTGATCAAACAAGTCATCGATCCTCTGAGGTGGATAGTTTTTCTTAATAGTAACCTTTTTCAGCTTCCTATAATCGATAAATATCCTCAACGAGCTGTCTTTCTTCCGCACAAACAATACCAGTGCACCCTAAGGTGAGTTATTGGGTTTGGTGAAACCTTTCTCCAACAAATCTTTTAACTGCTCCTTCAAATCCTTCAATTCGGCATGAGCCATTCTATACAGAGGAATGGATATTGGTTGACTTCTCGGAAGCAAATCGATGCATAAATCAATCTCACTCTGGAGGAATACCTAGAAGCTCATTTGGAAACACATTTGTTTACTCTCTGACTACTAAAACAGCCTAAAGTGTAGCTATCTCCACATCTGCATCTCTAACTCACACAATATGATAAATGCACACTTTTGCGATTGCTTTCCTCGACTTCATGTAAGAAATAAACCTACCTCTGGGTGTCGCTGCATTACATTCCTATTCAAGGACTGGCTCACCCGGAAAATTAAATCTCGCTGCCTTTGCTCGGCAATCAAATATGGCGTAGCAAGCTGCTAACTAGTCCATCCCCATGATAGCATCGAAATCTATAAAACATGTTTGAGAAAGGTATTAAAGCACTTTTTGAAATCAGCCAACACAAATCATAGAACAACCAGATTCAGAACACTTGGCAAACAGATTCCACACAGGGATAGAGGGGTTAGGGACACATAGAATGCACATCACTGTATAGTGGAGCACATAAACAACAAGATGCATAGAATTCTCAATGGTTCTATAGGATTAACAAGTTAGTTATAAGGTAGGTGATCGAGACATAGAGCAAATATTACAGTAAAGCCATGTTGAAAACACATGAACATTGGACAGGATCAAGCGCACAACTAGAATTACCCTAAGAGACTAGATAACTTAGCATGATCTCATCAGTGAAGCAGAATAGGCAGGAACTTAAATGAACATGCTAGGAAAACATCACACAAGTATTCATAGTGTAGACTTGCTAATCACATGATGAACAAACAGGTTGAGAAATGCTAGATAAAGCAGCAGATAGCCATGCTAAACAGGACAGTAAACAGGAACAAGAATGTAACTCATAGCTGAAGAACTAAGGCAATAATGAAACACATAGGGGTTTAAGTTTTAAAATTTAATCAGAAACATACCAGTTAGGGAAAGAGAACACGTGATGTAAAGCAGATGTTGTTCAATAGCTAGCCTTGGCTTACAGTCGGCTAGACTAGTGAATATCACATGTAACAATGAAGAAAAGAGAGAGAGCTTTTTGAGTGTAAGAGTGTTTATGAACTAATGTTCGTGTGTTTGAAGTGAGAATAGAGGAAAGTAGATATAGTAGTTAGGAGCAAAACTGAATAAGGTAAAGAAGATCAAACAATCAGCAATTAAGGAAGCTTACAGAAACAATTATGCACAAAATCACAATAGTCTACCTTAATTAAGGGTAATTACCCAACGGTAAAAGGGCTGGACACATTTAAGAAAAGAGAATCAAGTGAGCAATTAGGGGCAAATAGACAGGAGTTCAATTAAGGAATAAATCTTGAAGAATCAGTAAGTATCACAACTAATCAAATAAGGTAAGGGGACTAATTAAGGTCGTAAATAAGGGAAATAGTTAAGAATCAACACATAAGTTTTAACAGGGCAAATCAGTGAATCGAAAATTCAAAATAATACTGATTTAATGGAGAAAAATATAGGTTTCCACAAATAAACACATAGGCTAAATACAATTTCATAAACACATAGAAATCAGTCGAAAAAATCGAATCAGAAACCTTAATAGAGACATACTAGGGTAAAAATAACAAGAAATCGAATTAGGCTAAGGGGAAATTATGAGAGTCAAAGCACATAACGAAATAGTGTAAGAAGCAACACGGTCAAACTCAGAATCAAAGAAAAAATATCAGAAAATTGGGGTTTTAGCCTAAATCGACTGGGGTTGAGGCAAACTCAACATAAATTGGTCAAAAGCACATAAGAACAGAAGATTAAACGTTCAAAATCAAAAAATGTTTGGATAAAAATGATTTTCAATAAACCTTAGCTTTAGGAAAATGGAAAATCACTTGAAAAACTAGAAACTTTTCAAGAAGAGATGTGAGATAGGTTCGATTCATCTCAGATTTGAACAGATCTGAGAAGATAAAAGAAAAAATTAGGGTTTTCAGAAGTAAATCAGATATGAGAACATAGACTTAGGAGTCCATGGATTTAAGACAAAAATAAGAAGTTCTTACTCAAAGATCGAGCCAAACGGTCTGAAACAAGCGAGAAAAACCCAAAGGTGTAAACAGCCTTGCCCTGGTCCCTTGAGAATCTCCTCAAGGACGTTGGATATAGAGGTACCATAGCATAACAAGTAACATCGTCAAACTCAGAATCAAAGCAAAAATATCAGAAAATTGGGGTTTTAGCATAAATCTACTAGGGTTGAGGCAAACGCAACATAAATCGGTCAAAAGCACATAAGAACAAAATATTAAACATTCAAAACAAGAATTCTACAGCATACATACCTCAAATGAATGGAGCCGTTGAGGCTGCCAACAAGAACATCAAGAAGATACTGAGAAAGATGATAGAGAAGCACAAGAAGTGGCATGAGATGCTGTCATTCGCCTTATTAGGGTATCGCACCACGGTTCGCACATCAACCGGGGCAACGCCTTACATGTTGGTATACGGTACAGAGGCCGTCATTCCTGCTGAAGTTGAGATCCCATCTCTGAGAATCATACAAGAAACTAGGCTCAGCGACGCAGAAAGGGTAAGAAGCCGCTATGATCAATTGGCTCTTATAGACGGAAAAATAATGAACGCGGTTTGTCATGGTCAGCTATATCATAATAGAATGACCAGAGCCTTCAACAAGAAAGTCAAACTAAGACAATTCACACCGGGGCAGCTGGTGTTAAAGAAAATCTTTCCTCATCAAGACGAAGCAAAAGGGAAATTCTCTCCCAATTGGCAAGGCCCGTACATGGTTCACTGAGTGCTAACAGGAGGAGCACTTATACTGGCATAAATGGATGGAGAAATTTGGCCTAAACCAATCAATTCAGATGCAGTCAAGTGCTACTATGTGTAATCGATATGCTTCTATGTTGTACATTGAACTACGCCTGACATGATTCCCGTTTAAGAGGGGATACGTAGGCAGCCCTATGGGTTCGGTCATATTTTAATAAAATTTTCATTTTTCCCCCACGAATGGAAACTGGGGCAGAATTTTGAGGAGGGACCTCGAAGTTCCGAAGCGAATTAAGCCGAGCACCGCACCAATAACAACAAGAGGCCTTCACCCATAAAATTGGGGTAAATGTTGAGGAGGACCCTCAAATCTCCGCAACAAGAGAGGTTGCAATGTCTTGAATCGCATCGTGGTCGTCGGTTCATCCAAAGAAATTATTCTTTTTCAATTATATGCTATATCATATTTTATAAAACCGTGCATATTTATTTCTCAAAAAATAGCTTGTTTATCAACGCTACCCCTGTGGTACAAACAAAGTTATCATCATCAATCAGACAGGCCGATCCGAGCCAGCAGGGATACGAACTAACCCTCCCCCTTATGGAACTTATGATTTTTCTTTGGATGCAGGCACAAATACGGCAAAGCCCAAAACATCTCATTATCCCCACAAGATGCATGTTTCTCAACGATACGCTCTCGATCTCATCGCACATGCCAACGCTTACTATTATCATCGTTGAAAATGATACTTTATTCACAACAATCGTATCACCGCATTTTATCACCAGCTAAGAACTCTTACTGTCGCTTTATTTTCTGCATTGCATAAGGCTACCATTCTTCCTTTCAAGACTAAGCTCTGTCTTCGTCTGCATTAGGTTAAGCTCTACCTCTATTTGCATTCGCATCTTTGCATAAGGCTACATTTCTGCCTTCCGAGGTTAAGCTCTACCTCCATTTGCATTCGCAACTTTGCATAAGGCTACCTTTATTCCTTCCGAGGTTAAGCTCTACCTCCATTTGCATTCGCATCTTCACATAAGGCTACCTTTCTGCCTTCCGAGGTTAAGTTCTACCTCCGTTTGCATTCACATCTTTGCATAAGGCTACCTTTCTGCCTTCCGAGGTTAATCTCTACCTCCATTTGCATTCGAATCTGCATAAGGCTACCTTTCTGCCTTCCGAGGTTAAGCTCTACCTCCATCTGCATTCGCATTGCATAAGGCTATCAGTCTGCCTTCCGAGGTTAATTTCTACCTCCATTTGTATTCGCATCTACATAATGCTACCTTTCTGCCTTCCAAGGTTAAGCGCTACCTCTTCCGCCTTCCGAGGTTCTACGCTACCTCTCTCCGCATCTTATTTCATTATGCTAAGCTCCTTTCTACCTTTTCAAAGCAGTCACCTTATTTATTTACGCCTTCTTTCAGGCTAAGCTCTGCCCTCTTTATTTTTGCAAATTGCAAGACTAAGCTCTATCTTGCCAACATCATACTACTGCATTCTTCATGGGCTGAAATATCGCCAACTTGTCCAAAGGCGTCATCGTTCAGAGTCACAATCCTCATGGCCCGAGAACATCATTTCATGGCCTAATGATCTCTTATATTCAACTTGCATATCATTAGTCAAAGGCATCATGGTTCAGAGGCACCATTTTCATGGCCCGAGAATATCATTTCATAGCCTGCGAATCCCGCACCAAGCGTTTCATGGCCCAGGACATCATGGTCTAAGGACATCATCCTAAATGTCCAAGGACAACATTCATAGTCCAACGGGAACTTGCATCATGTTTATATTTTGCACAATATAGGCATTTTCTCTATCTGCAGGTAACCCGGCCGGAACAGCCAACCAGGCAGGAGCTGACCGCTCCAGTTCTCCGACACCACCCCATAAGAGCTTCCTACTTTTACCCTACCATGCACCTTGCATCTGTTCTTGTGAAACATCACCAGTATTTTTTGCCGATGATCCCGGAACTACATACGACCTGATTCCTATAAAACCAGGGATATGTAGGCAGCTCAGAAACCAGGGTGCAGCGAAATTCTATCCCGTAGTTTTATCTCAGTCAAAATTGGCCAACATATCTTTACCCGACAACTCTTTCATCCTTCCCGGTTAAAGAGGGGCAGCAGTTGATACCCGATTTTTCCTCAAATTATTTGCAAACTTGCATATAAGCTTTCTAAATTACTCTTTGTAATAATGAGTATTTTTCCCTATTTTTCCATATTTTTATTAATTGTTTTTCTACGATGACCCAAAAAGGGGGTTGTCTTATGTGAATCTAATTATGACTGTGTTCCGAGGCCTCGAAAGCCTCTGTTAATCTCACATCGATGTGCGTACGTAGCCGGGAAGCCTTTATGTGAAAACTTGATTAAGAGTTTAATTTATGATAATTAATTGAATAAAGTTGACTTTGGTCAACATTTCTGGTAAACAGACCCAGATCTATGATCCGACGGTCCCGAAAGGTCCGTAGAAAAATATGGGACTTGGGCGTATGCTCGGAATAGAATTCCGCGGACCCAAGTATGAGAAATGAATTTTTAAAGGAAATTATTTTATGAAAAATATTAAAGGCTTATGAACATGAACCTTAATCTGAAACCTGTGCTGTCGGATCCGTATTATGATTTTGGAGCCTGGAACAAGTTCAATATGTGTTATGTAACTTATCTGTGAAATTTGGTAAGAAACAGACTTGATTTGACGGGTTTCAGACCAAAATGAGAAAATTGGAGTTAATGAAGTTTTGAGGATTTCTAAAGAATTTGAAATTTGGGTTGAAATGTGATTTTATGTTCCCGAGGTCCAAAATTCTGAGACCGGGAATAGTTCCGTTATGTCATTTATAACTTGTCTGCAAAATTTGAAGTCATTCCGAGTAGTATAGGCCGGTTCGGCGCATTAAAGTGAATTCTAGAATTTCAACTTTTTAAGTTTTGATTCAATTTGGTTTTGGGGTTGAATTCTGAGTTTCGTTGTTGTTATTCAGGTTCCGGAAGTTCGAGCGAGTCCGTATCATGAATACAGACTTGCCGGTGCTTTTGGACAGGGTCCCGAGGGGCTCGGGTGTGTTTTAGACCCCCGGGAGCTAAGTTGGAAAAACCAGAATTTCTGCTATCTGGTTTCCTTCTCTGCCATCGCAGAAGGTGGGTTGCGATCGCGGATAAGTATTTTGCTGGGCTGTTGATTGTTCTCTGCGATCGCAGCTTCCCCTTTGCGATCGCAGAGGTCTGGGTTCCACACCTTCGCGATTGCAGCCTTTTATCGCGATCGCATGGAGTCGCGTCTGGGCCAGGTTAGTTTGTTCTTCGCGATCGCATGACCTCTGCCGCAATCGCAGGACCTCTGCCGCGATCGCAGGACCTCTGCCGCGATCACAGAGGTCTGGCCAATTTGTTCTTCGCGATCGCAGGACCTCTGCCGCGATCGCAGATATCTGGCCAGTTGGCCTTCGCGATCGCATGCCCCTTGTCGCAATCGCAGTTAAGAAATCCCTGGACAGTTTTATAAAATACGGGACTTAGCATTTTTCCTCCATTTTCATCTTCCTCTTCAAGTTTTTAGAGAGCTCTTCAAGGGACCTTCCACCACTGTTATTGAGGTAAGTAAATTCCATAGTTTTACTAGTTTCAAACATTAATTCTTAGTTAAATTCACTATAAATTATCTAAAACCATATAATTAGGTAGTAATTTTAGGGTTCTTGAGGATTTTGTGATTATCTGTTTTAGGCCATGAATTTAAGTAGAAATCACACATTAATGATCCTTAGGCTATGGGTGAGTGATCCCTTTGAGAATTTTCGGAATTTGAACATGCGGTACCGGGGTTGGAATTCGGAAATTCTTCAAGAATAGCAATTTTAGTAAAATAACTAGGGTAATTTCACGCATTGTGCATGAATTGATGTTATTGTATACCTTTTGTCTAGTTGCGAGTCCTCGGGTGTAGAGTTTAGAGTTTCGGGCGCAAATTGTGGTCCGAGGGGTAGATTCGACACGAGGTGAGTCTCCTTTCTAACCTTATAAGAGGGAATTGTCCCCATAGGTGATGTATATGCTATGTGTAAATTGTTTGGGGGCTACGTACGCGCCAAGTGACGAGAGTCCGTACGTAGCGGCTATTATTGTTATGTCCGGGTAGTTAGGCCCACATCATGCCTTATATGCTTTTCTCGTAATGCCTGATATGTTTTTCTTGTAATGCTTTATACGATTTATTGTGACGCCATATGTACTATGAAATTTTGTTTTGCATAGTGTTATTTCTCTGAGGCTTTATGGAAAAATTGTTGAATGGCAAGGAATTTGTTGTTGAAAGTAAGTATTGAATATACATGGGATCAGGCCGTACGCCACGGTAGAGTTGAAAGGAAATTGTGAAATATATGGGATCGGGTCGTATGCCACGGCAATGTTGAAAGTAATAGAATATATATCGGTTCGGGCCGTACGCCACGGCAGTGCTGTAAGTAATTGAATATATATGGGATCGGGCCGTACGCCACAACAGTGTTGAGAAGTAATTGTGATATGTATACGGGATCGGGCCGTACGCCACGACAGTGTTGAGAAATTATGAAATATAAGGGATCGGGGTGTACGCCACGGCAGTGTTGGAAGGAAATTAAAATGAATATGAGATCGGGCCATACGCCATGACGAGTGTAGAAGGTACCTTATGGGAGCGGGCCGTACGCCACGGCGGATCTAAGAATTTGTGATTATTGTATCGTTCGATGGTCTTACCCTTGAAAGTGCTTTATTGTTTACTGCAGCAATTGTTTGGATTTCTGCTTTTGATATATATATACTTGTTGCTTATTTCCCTTACATGCCTACTGTATTTCATTATATTCTATCATATGTTATTACTGTTGGACCTTAGTGAGTATCGAGTCGACCTCTCGTCACTACTTCTTCGAGTTTAGGCGGGATACTCACTGGGTACATATCTATTTAATATGTAATCATGCTGCACTTTCTTTTCTTTCTGTACTTGACTGTACAGGTCCGGAGGCTGGTACGTCTGATTATCTGGCCGGTGCTAGATATTGATAGCGTGGTCATACTTCACGGTGAGTTGCTTTCCCGGCGACTTCCTAGCAGCACCCTGGAGTTCTTTTGTCATATTCTTTGTCCATTTCATTCAGACTGAGACCCTGTATATATTGTAGTCCTTGTATATTCAGTAATTTTCCGTGGCACTAGTTCCTGGCACACACGTGGTGTATATTTTGGGTTGCTGGCTGTACATATGTTATGCAACATGCCTATTGGATGATTTTCCGCACTTGTAGTTTTATTTCACATCACCGCCATTATCATGTTTATATTTGCTTAAAATTGGTTAAAAGATGAAATTAGCGGAACGGGGAATAGTAATACTTAGTGTTTCTATATTGGCTGGCCTAACCTCGTCGTTTTGCACAATCGCGACCTGAATCAAGATTTGGGTCGTGACAACGTGGTATCAGAACCCTAGGTTCACGTAAGTCTCACGAGTCACGGGAAGGCCCAGTAGAGTCTTGCGGATCGGTACGGAGACGTTTGTACTTATCTTCAGGAGGCTATGGGGTGTTAGGAAACTTCCCTTTATTCATATCCTATAGTGCAGTCTATGATGTACTCAAACTTATTCTTTTATTCTCTCACAGATTGTGAGGACGCGTGCATCCAATGTTCCTGGTCCGGGAGAGGCCGCTGCCCTGGGTGCCCAAGGTCGGGGTAGAGGCAGGGGCAGCGCACTTGCTCGAGGCAGGGGACGAGGGCATCCCAAAGCTACGCCAGTGGCACCACCAGAGGACCCTATTATGGAGGAGCAGGATGAGGTGCCTCCAGTAGCACCTGCTCTAGTGGATTTCATGATGGGGCCAGGCTTCCAGAAGGTCATGGGCCGTATGCTGAGATTCATGGACATTATGTCTCAGGCTGGTTTATTTCCAGCCGACCCTGCTACTTCTTAGGCAGGAGGGGGAGTCCAGACTCATACCGCTCAGGCCATAGGTCAAGCAGCAACAACACGACATACCCCCGGGCACACCGCTCGTGGGAGGGGTTCAGCCCGTAGTAGCAGCCTAGAGCCCAGGCCAGTCGCAGAGGGTGACCAACAGAAGATGTTGGATAGATGGACCCGACTCCAGTCTTCGGGGGCGAGCGGGGAAAGGATTTTCAGGATTTTATTGATAGGTGCAGGGACAGACTGCACAACATGAGGAATTTGGAGTCCCATGGAGTGGATTTCACCACATTTCAGTTAGAGGGCAGAGCTCGCAGGTGGTGGCAGTCATATATTTTCAGCAGGCCAGCAGATTCTCCTCCTGTCACTTGGGATCAGTACGCTCACCTATTTCTAGACAGATACATTCTACCTTCGGAGAGGGAGGAGCTACGGGGTCAGTTTGAGCGACTAGAGCAGGGGCAAATGTCAGTGACTGATTCTGAGGCTAGATTTTCCGCGTTGTCTCGCCATGCCCTTATGATATTGCCTACCGATGCCGAGAGGGTGCGGCGGTTTGTGGCAGTCTTGCATCTAGGTATTAGGGCCTCTATGGCCAGAGAGGTAGAGATGGGTACCCCATACCAGCTTGTAGTCGAGATAGCTCGACGGATTGAGGATTACCATTTGAGGAGCAGGGAGTAGGGTCAGCCAGGTCAGTAGGACAAGAGGGCCAGGTTCACAGGTAACTTCATGGGTGCTCCAGCTAGGGGTAGAAGTCAGTTCGGAGGCGGCCAGTTCACTAGGCCTTCATATTTATCACCTCCACTATCTCCCAGGGGTATTTCAGCGAGGCCTCGGTTCGGCGCTAAGCCAGAGAGTTCCTATCGTCCCCCAGCCACCCAGGGTGCACCCAACAGTTATTCCAGTCATCAGCGATCCTCTAGTTCCTATTTCAGTGCCTTACCAAAGGGTTCACACTGCCCTCCGGCTATTCAGGGTTCTTCCTCTTTCGGACAGCAGGCTGTAGCACCAGGAGGTAGTTTCGAGTGTGGGGAGCCGGGTCATATGTGGAGGTTTTGTCCCAGGTATTGGGGCAAGGCAGTGCAGCAGAGTTATCAGCCTAGGAGTTCAGCAAGGGTCGTCCTAGAGGGGGAGGCTAGTCAGGAGGAGGTCAGTTAGTTCATGTTCACTCTGGGGGAGTTCAGCCTTCAGGAGCCTCAACCAGATTTTATGCCATTCCGGCCAGATCAGATGCAGTGGCCTCACACGCCGTGTTCACAAGTATTATCTCAGTATGTGGTAGGGAGGCTTCGGTACTATTTGATCTAGGATCCACGT
>ML246485.1:0-65799 GCA_005239495.1 Nicotiana undulata
GAAGAGCCGTTTGCTTGATAGCTTTGAAGCTCTCTTCCCACTCTGTAGAAACAAGAAATCTGTATATCCTGGATGCCTGTAGAATGTCTTCTCCCCTCGACCAGGTGTATTGTGCCCCATGGAGTGGTAGATCAACTAATTGGAGATCCAAAATAGTTTCTGTGAAGTTCCTCATAGCTGTGGAACTTCTGGAACAATTGAGTCTTTCAATCTCATATCTACATACATTAAAGTCCCCTCCAATCACCCATTTGTCCTCCCAAATACCCCTTATTGCGCCCAATTCCAACCATAGATCATNAATAATGCCACCTCTGGTACCGCAAGCTTTTAATTCTGCCCATTCAGCCCACTCGTTACCCCAAATATGATGAATGATACTAGTTGGAATGTCTTCCATTTTGGTCTCCTGTAGACACAGTATATCTGCCCTCCATTTTCGAACTAGTGATGCTAAAGTGCTTCTCTTTTTCCTTTTATTGAGACCCTGTATGTTCCAACTTAGGACTTTAACTTTCATCTTGATACCTTTCAATTTGCAAATTTCATATCGACACCTTCAAAATCTCTCCTATTTCTTTCTCTCCAAACGACTCCCATAAGTGCTACGGGGCAACATTCTAAACCCTGCGTCTTCTCCATCTTCTACCACAATTTCAACAATACATTACTTTTTTCCTTGTTCTGACATCACTCAAAGTATATGAACCATCTGAGGATTTCCCACCATAGCCTCAAAGCTACCGAAGTATGTTTGAGGAGATGGTTGACATCTTCACGCGAGCCCTTGCCCAAAAAGTGACATGTGACACAAGTAACATTCCTCTTCCTTAAATTCTTAGCCGTCAAGAGCATCTCTCTTCCTTAGAAAATTTTTTTTACTCAAGGAAGATCAAGACGCAGAATAGAGTCCGTCAATGTTGGAGAACTGTTCGAGAGCTTATGGGATGGACTTGATTGATGATTCTCTATATTTCTTAAAGGTTTAATCATTAATTTTACTCAAGAAGCATGACTGTTGGGTTCCTTTTGAGAGTATGCTCCCCTATACCCTCCTTCAAACTTCATATCTGTGAAAATTCAAACATGTGACGTGCAGCTAACTCACTCATCGCGCAGGAGCCTTACCACTGAAACAAAGTCCTGGGGGCAAGTTGAAGTAGCAATGTTTGTGATGTTGTATTTTACTAACCCCGGAAGGGTCTTTTTAAAAATGTATACAACCATCAGAAGGCCCATAAAGAAGAATGACATTCCAAAATCTTAGATCCAATTGGAATTTGGATAATAGAAATTCTCACTATTGTCACCTTTAACATCCTAAAGATTACGCCAAAAACACAAAAGCCATAAGCATCTTAACTTTAATTTCTGTATAGTGTTTACTTTTCCTTCGAAAGATCTCGCATTGCTTTCCTTCCACCACAATACCCAAGGAACACAAGCTAGTACTGAATTCCAAATCCTCATAAAATTTCCTTATACATGCAACACGTGAACACCATAGATGGTAAGGAGCTGCCTCACTCCCTCACTGTATGAGGCATGGAATATAGGATCTTGATTAGGTTAAACGATAATGATCAGATCTGACTTGCCAAAGGTTTTGGCAAGTAGAAAGAGATGACTGCATTTTTCCTCATCATTGTTATACATAAAACACCTGCATAATGACAAACATATTCTCAGTAGTTTGCTTCAGTCAGGCAATGACTCATGCGTAATCAAGCACATAAAAGCAACAACTTTTGGAAGGGGACTTGGACCTCGCAAGTAATTCCATGTTTAGCTAAAGGGGCTGCCCCTACTGTTAATTGTTTTGTAGCAGAATAGACAGAGAAGCTGCCATTCTATGCCTGATCAAGAAAGTAATGTCAGAACCTCACCACTTAATGCAACCATGTTCAAATCTTCCAACAAAGAGACATTCCAGGTATCTTCCCAATAAAAAATTCCTTCTAAAACTAATACACCAGCAGCTAGTATTCCAACAGTCCGAGACCAAGTTATCTTTATTAGAGGTGAAGCTATATAGGTACTGATATTTTACCTTTAGAGGTGAGTATCCAAGTATCTTGCCAAAACCTTGTATGTCTACCATTCCCCACCTCGATCTTTATGTTGGCTTCAATTAAGCTGCAAATATGTCGATGATGACGTCCTATCTTTTTCCCACAAAAACCAACCAACAGAAATTTCCTTCTTATTCTCGAGTTTGCAAAGTCAAATAGCATTTCAGGGAGTTGTTCAAACTCCAAACTTAGAGTCCATTTTTCATAGCTCAAGAGATATGAACCCAATTGTGAGAATATTTTTCACTTCTATATTTAACAGAACTATATACAAGGATTTGATGCAAAAATTTATCACAATTTTGTTCTAATGTGCTAAAAACGTACTAATTTTATTCCATAAGATGATAATTCTAGCATCTCCTCCCTAAAATTCCATCTTCTTAAGAAGTCCTCCCGTAGCATCATAAAGACAGATGTTGATTCAATCAGAGGCGAAAAGCGCAAAAAAGCTCTAAGGTCCGTTGGGGCTTTAAGCGCAAAGCGCAAATGAAGCGTGGGCTTTAATGAAAAAAGGCGCAACGGGAGAAAAAGTAAAAAATATGCATAGTAGTCCAAGACTAACCATTATAAGCATGAATAACAAATATATGGACAAAGAAATTGAAAAAAAAAACATGATAAAGTGAAATATCAATTGTTTAAGGTTTCCTTTTCAGTATTACACTCATTGGCAAGGAAAGTATGTGTTAGAACTTTGATGCGACACTAAAGCGCCCACAAAGCGAGGCGAAGCGCTCTACGTGTTTTGAGCCTCGCTTAAGGGCTTAAAGCGCGTCTTTGACAACACTGGATTCAATTACTCCATCAACTTCAACCATAATCCTTGCGGATAATCTTGCTTTTCATCCGGAACCTCCAAACCATTTCCTCAATAGAGTATCATTATGAATCTTAACATCCTTTACCCTAGGCCCATCTATACAAGAATTAGAAAGTTCCCCATCTACAAAGTGACACCACTTCTTCTGTTCTTTGTTGTCTCCCGCAATGTTCTAATTGCACTCTTTAGGACCTTAAACGGGATCGGTAAATATAAGACAATAGGTAAGGAGGGGGACTTTAGAAAACACTTACTAAGACTAATTTGTTGCCACCGAATGGCATGGCCTATCAGTCAATGAAGCCAGAACAATCATGGGAGACCAGGATTCAAGTTCCAGCTGAGGCAAAAGAATATTAGATGATTTCTTCCGTGTGTTTATCCCACTTGTGGGATTATACGGGGTATGTTGTTGTTCTTCTTCTATGTGTCTAAGCCTTGGTGGATATTATTATCCAGTACCTATGCTAGTGGGAGGTAGTAGGCACTTGGTAAATCAGTCAAGGTGTCTGCAAGTTGATGCAGACGCAGTTGCTATCGTGCACCGGTAAGGATAAGAAGTGATGTATAGATCTTAACGGGATCGGTAAATATAAGACAATACGTAACCAGTGGGGCTTTAGAAAAGACTTATTACTAAGACTAACTTGTTGGCTCCAATGGCACGGCCTATCAATCAATGAAGCCGGAACAATCAGGTTATCCGGTACCTATGCTAGTGGGAGGTAGTAGGTGCTCGATAAATTAGTCGAGGCACCAGCAAATTGATCTAGACGCAGCTGGTATAAAAAGTCATGTATAGATCTTAAACGGAATCGGTATAATACAATTGTGTGTGTGTGTGTGTGTGTGTGTGGGTGGGGGGGGGGGGGGGGGGGGGGGGGGTGTTAGGAAACACTTATTATTAAGACTAACTTGTTGGCACGTAATGGCATGGTCTATCAGTCAATGAAGTCGGAACAATTATGGGAGGCCAGAATTCAAGTTCCAACTGAGGCAAAAGAATACTGAGTGATTTCTTCTATGTGTCTTAGCTTTGGCAGATATGGTCATCCAGTACCTATGCTAGTGAGGGATGGCAGATACTAAGTAAATTAATCGAGGAGCCTACAAGTTGATCTAGATGCAATTGGTATGGTGCACCAGTAAGGATGAAGCCATGTATAGATCTTAAACGGGATAGGTAAATATAAGACAATAGGTAACCAGAGAGGGAGGGGGACATTTTTTTTTTTTTGATGATCGAGAAATACGTCTGGGACCGATCCTTTGGACCAACCGCAGCCTTCGAAACTCGGTGGATAGTGGGCCCGCCCCTCTACCCTTCTCCACTTAAATACCAGGCTTTGCTTTGCATGGTGTGAGGGCTTGAACCTGTGACCTAAGACACAAATCCACCACCCTTTACCACTTGAGCTAGGTCCTGGGGGCATATCCAGAGGGGTTTTAGAAACCACTTTTTATTAAAACTAACTTGTTGGCACCCAATGGCATGGCCTATCAATCAGTGAAAGCCGGAACAATCATGGGAAACCAGGATTCAAGTTCCAGTTGAGGCAAAAGAATACTAGGTGATATCTTCTATGTGTCTAAGTTTTGGTCGATATAGTAATCTGATACCTATGCTGGTAGGAGGCAGTAGGTACTCGACAAATTAGTTGAAGCGCATGCATGTTGATCTAGACACTACTTTATCTTGTAGCTAGTCAAGTATTCTGTAAACCATATTGAATAGCTATATGATCATAATAATATCATAAAATAAACAAAGAGTTGTGTCCTTTCAGTGACACAACTAACCCTTTCAAAAGTTCTTTAAAATAAGTTACCAATGAAAGGACACAACTATTTAGAGAAGACACAATATAAATCCATATTTTCAAAGTTTTATTTAATTACCATTATTAATAAATAAAAATCACATATTGTTAAAAGGATATTTTGGTCTCTAACTTTTTAGTTTAGGACTTCCACTTTTATGATAGTGTAGATATAGATTTGTTTCCTTGGATAGGCAAAGTGTAATTTTGATGAAATACCAGCAAAAAAGGAATGGTCTATTGGAAACAGCCTCTCTACCTGAATTAGGTAGGGGTAAGGTCTGCGTACAGACTACCCCCAGACCCCACATGTTGGGATCAAACCAATGTTGTTGTTGTTGTTGTTTTTTACCAGCAAAAGGGGAATGCTAGAGAAAGTTACAGCTAAAATAGTTGAGCCACTACAAGTTGTGTAAGGAGCTAAGTCAACAATTCCTTTTGGGTAATTAAGAAAGTCAACAATTGCATATCTATCATTTACATCTAAGGGAGCTATGTTGCACCAAATCCCGTACAAAGATATAGAGTTGCACTTAATTTGAAGTACAAATCTTCTTTGTTCTTAAAACAACTATTGTTCCTCTCCTTCCAAATGGCCCACCAAATAGCAGCTGCTATGGTGCACCGGTAACTAAGGATAAGTAATGTGTAGATCTTTTCAATGCCATTCTTGAAGAACAAAACACCCTTTTTAATACTTCACCAAGAACCTGACCCCATTATGTTTGTTTAGATTAGACTAACTTTAGGGTCTGGTCAATTGACTGATTTGACAACTAAAATGTGAGATGTTCTTCAAAACACCAAGCATGCAACAACTTGAACATAAGCCCAAAATTTCTAGCAAGGACAACCAGAACACTAAAGTTACCTTTTTCGCTTCATGACTATTTAGGGCTAGAGAGAAAACCGAAAGGTAGACATCCTTAATGTCAAGTGCATATCCTAGTAAATATGTTCACAGAAACCTTGTAATGTACAGCACTCAAGAGGCTTTGCAAGAAATTTTCTAAGATTATAAGGATTTTCGAACAAGACGCGCAAGAAACAACATTACCAATAAGGGAACACTAAAGCTCAAAAGACAGTTCAATTAGAATAACGCACCTGGCCAACAAGGGGAAAATATAATTGAGCAATATATAATTTATCCTCTTGCTTTTGGTAACGAATATCAAACTCGTGCTTACACATGAGGACCACCAGGATTCTTGCAGCCTTCAAATATAGAAAGTGAAAGGTTTATGTATAGCTCGGAAGCCTGAACTGGGCAAGATGATAGCACTAAATTCCTCACAAAGAGCATAATACTAGATGGAGGATATTTTTGACCAAGTATATGAGCATCCAATTAAGTACTCACTTTTGCCCTCATTGATAAGTCATCATGATCCCATGTAAGGAAAATCTCTTGAATTAAGATAGACGAAAGATAATTCCTGTACATTACAAATATAAACCCACAAATTAAAATTGGCGATCAGGTCAAGCAACTAATGAACAATGGCCGAAATTAGGAACATAGTGAAACATGGCGAGCATCATCAACTGGCAACGCAAGCAAATCAAAATAAGAAGTTTAAACCAAGAAAATACATCGTTCTATGATAGGTTGTTGCTTTGGGGAATAGAATAGCATGAAGCATTGAAGAATACTTAAATTATGATGTTTAGAGAAACTTCTTTTATCCATGAAAGTACTGTTCATATTTTAGGTAACATTTTTTTATTATCATGTAAAGCGACCATATGGAATAACATTATCGAGGAGCACAATGAAAGGGAAGATAATTTCAATAGAACTGTGAGATTTAAAGTAGGAAATGGAGCCGAAAGGAAACTATTGGAAGTAGAAATTGTGCGTTGATGCCCATCTATGTGGATGTTATCCAGCTATATTCAACATCTCTAGACAGCAGATAGCAGTAGTTGTCGAGATTGCAAAGAGTGGGAGAGATAACTTCAAGGGACTTGAGCTTCAATAAGAAACTTACAAGACTACGAGATGGAAGAGCTCACCTTGTAGGAACTACTTTACAAGCATAAAACATCAATAATAGATAGAGATTGCTGGAAATGGGCAACATTTTCATGGAAAAGTTTTTCTGTAATTTGCGAAAAGTGAGAACTCTATGACAGGTACTTTCCACATTCCTCAATTTGGAGAGCATCACAGGAATCCATTCTATCTGTAGAAAATTTGTGGAAAAACAAATTTAATTAATATTAGCTGGTCTTTCACGAGTAAGAATTAGACAAGGTGGGTTGCTCTGATGGTAAGCACCCTCCACTTCCAACCAAGAGGTTGTGAGTTCGAGTCACCCCAAGAGCAAGGTGGGGAGTTCTTGAAGGAAAGGATGCCGAGGGTCTGTTGGAAACAGCCTCTCTATCCTAGGGTAGGGTAAGGTCTGTGTACACACTACCCTCCACAGACCCCACTTGTGGGATTATACTGGGTTGTTGTTGTTGTTGTTTCACGAGCAAGAATGCAAGAGAGCATGTATCATTCACTGCGCTTGAATGGTAATACCAAGAACCATTAGGGAGCTGCTCTTCAAATGACAGTATAGAAGGAAAAGGAATAGAAGAAAAGCATGGGAGGTGTCTCCTCTAGAATTCATGTGGAAAATGCTGAAGGAGAGAAACAGAAGTGCACGGAAGGAGAAAAAAACGCTTCTGTAGGTATTAGTGGAATTTGTAGAGGTGCAGACATGACATTCCAATCTGTTTTGATGATTGGCTGCTATTTGCAACACAGTCATGTGTGCTTGCAGATTTTAATTATCTAGTTGTCTATGTACCTTGTATGCAAGATTACTCTTCATATCAATAAAGATCCAAACTTTATCCCAATTAAGAAAAAGTATTAGATATCTAGACAATAATTAGAATTTAGTTTGTTCAAATAGGGCCTGTTACAACTATGCAATCATTAGACGTCTTGCTCTCAATATCACAAGCCTTTCGCATTAAGTACCTTTCTCAACAACCACAAACATTTATGAAATTAGCCCCTATTCATTCCACTGCTTTTGTTTTTAAACTGAGGCTTTATTTAAATTAAAATCCATTCACTTGGACTTGCTTTAACACATGCATCATTTTCCTTGTGATCGAAGACACAAAATGGTTCATCGTGAAACCTCTTTTATAACCTAATCAAAAGCAGTTACGCAATTTTTAGAGTAACTTTCACTGCTTATGTCATACTGTCCTAAGTACTTTAATGTTGTTGTCAAGAGAGTCCTTGGTGAGTCATGGGTGCTTGAGAAGAAAGAACTCAATACCAAATACATAAATGGTGAAAATGATATTACGAGGGGAGTATCACAAGTCTGAGAACATCAGGGGAGATACAGGAAGATTCTTATACTTGTTGGCTTACAGAGATCTACCTTTATTTAACTTATGTCAGACACGGATAAGTATGAGAAATACAATTTTAAGCTAAAAGAATTCCTAATTTGCTAAAAGACAAATCATTAAATCCATTTTAGAATGAAATAAGTCCAAACAGATGAAATGGATATAGAGAACACATATAGCCGGACCAACTAGCTTGGGATTGAGGAGTAGTTGTTAATTGATTAATTTATTGTCTTTTAAGACAGTTTGGTAGTCCAGTGATTCCGAGCCTAACCATACTATTTTCTTATATTCCGATCACTTTGGAATTTTTCCAGCAAAAACGATGTTTCCTTTGCCTGTTTCGGCAAGATTCAGTTGATTTTTTTCTGTTATTTGGTGATATTTTTGCTAGACCTTTCTTCAATCCAATGTCATTGGGATTTGATGTACTTGGTTCTAAAAATACTGGTTCCGGAAATACAAGATTCATGATTACTTCGGAGCCCTTAATGGGAAGTTCAAACTATTTAGGTTGGGCTTTCTGTATTGAGTTGTGGTGCAAGAGCTCCAAAGTACGTAATTTGAGAAGTTAATGCTCGTTTCTGCTAGTGTTGAAAAGCAACAGAAGATGCTCCTAGTTCTTACACTTGTTGGTAATGACCTTGATTCAATGCACGACAAGATTTTGGCTAGTCAGACTATCCCTATAGTTGACGAATTATTCTCTCGATTACTTAGCCTTGCTACAGCACCCCGCCACCAGTGATATCATCACAGACAGATGAATCCTCTATTCTCGCATCCCATCCAAGACAGTGGAAAGTCAGGCACCTCCAAACTATGGAGAATAGAGGAGGAGGTCATTTTAGAAGATCTCGACCCAAGTGTTGTTATTGTAATAAGCTTGGACACACTCATGAGGTGTGTTACACTTTGCATGACCGACCATCTAAAAATGTGTTGCTCAAACCAGTTTCTTCAGTATCGAGCAAGTATGCAAGACACCTCTATAACCTATGTTGCTGAGATTGATACTTTTGTTGCTGGTAATTCCTTTGCCTGAGTTTTCCCGTCCACTACTCTTGGATCGTGGGTCATGGACATATTTTTGGTAATAGGTCACTTTTGACATATATTGTTTATTTACGGTCTCTTCCCAATTTTACTTTAGCCAATGGAGTTCAAACATAAGCAAAAGGAGTTGGACAAGTTAATCCCCTATATTGTATCACTTTAGATTTCTTTAAGTCCTCAATCGTCCTTTTAATCTTGTATTTGTTAGTCATTTGACTCGTGCCCTCCATTGTGGTATATATTTTATTAATAATTTTTCTGTTATGGAGGACCGCAGTACGGGAAAGGCGGTTGGCACAGGGCGTGAATCACAAGGTCTTTACTACCTTAACCCACTCAATCCCTCCATAACATGTTTAGTTACAAATCTTCCAGAGCTAATCCATAGACTTCTAGGACATCCGAGTTTATGGTGTTTGTCTAGTTTGACTACATTAGATTGTGAGTCGTGTCAACTTGGAAAACATACTCGAGCCACATTCTTGACATATGAGGTCTTAGTAAAGTAAGTTCAACCTTAGGATTTCGTTATTTTGTTAGTTTCAGTGATGATTACTCAAGATGTACTTGGATTTTCCTAATGAAAGATCATTCTGAGTTGTTTTCTACATTCCCGATTTTTTGTGATGAAATAAAAAATCACTTTGGCATTTCTATCCGCGTCTTTCCTGGTGATAATGCCTTAGAATACTTATCATATCCGTTTCAGTAGTTTATGACTTCTTAGGGAATTATTTATCAGACAAAATGTCTGTATACCCCTCGGTAGAAATGGGTAGCAAACAAAAAGAATAGGCACTTCACTGAGACTGCTTGCACACTTTTCATTGTGTCCAATATTCCGTTGCGTTTTTGGGGCGACGTAGTTCTCACGGCTTGTTATTTGATTAATCAGATGCCTTCATCTTTCATCCACAGAGTCAGATTCCGCATTCAGTATTATTTTCTCAGTCACCTTTATACTCTAATCCTCCTCGTGTTTTTTAGAGCATATGCTTTGTTCATAACATGGCTCTGGCAAAAGATAAGTTAGCTCTGTGTGCTCTCAAGTGTGTCTTCTTTGGTTATTCTCGAGTTCAAAAGAGATATCATTACTACTCACCTGATCTTCCTAGGTACCTTATGTCAGCTGATGTCATATTTTTTGAGTCTCGACCTTACTTTACCTCTTCTGCTCACCTTGATATATATAAGGTCTTACCTACACAACTATAGAAGAGTTTATGATGGCTCCTCCTACATCCGCACATATCAACCGCGGAGGAATCTAGTGTTGCTCTCCTAGATCCCCAGCCACAAGAACACCACTCTTGACTTATCGCCGTTGTTCATGTCCAGAATCAGGCCCAATTGATTCACATCGTGCACCTGACCCTATTCCTACTGCATACTTGTCTCTTCCTAGTCCACTGATTGCACTTTGTAAAGATATACGGTCCATACTTAATCCTAATCCATATTATGTCTGTTTAAGTTATCATCATCTGTCGATTGTCATCGCCCCATTATGTTGTTGTATCTTCTTTGTCCTCTGTTTCAATCCTTAAATCTACAGGTGAAGCATTGTCCCATGCAGGATGGCAACAGACTATGATTGACGAGATGTTTGTTTTCCATGCGAGTGGTACTTGGGAACTTGTTCGTCATCCTTCACGGAAATCTATTGTTGGTTGTCATTGGATATATGTAGTCAAAGTTGATCTAGATGGCCAGATTGATCGGCTTAAGGTTTGCCTTGTTGCCAAAGGGTATACTCAGATATTTGGGCTTGATTATAGTAATATTTAAAATAGCACCAGTCCGCCTCGTTCTATCCATGGTTGTTGTTCGACATTGGCTTCTTTATCAGTTAGACCTTACGAATGTTTCTTCTGATCTTGAGGATGAAGTTTATGTGGAGCAACCACCTGGTTTGTTACTCGGGGGGAGTCTATAGGTCTTGTATGTCGGTTGCCCTGGTTACTTTATGGTCTAAAACAGTCATCTCGAGCATGGTTCGGTAAGTTTGGTGTAGTTATTCAGGAGTTTGGCATGACTCATAGAGAAGTTGATCACTCTGTGTTTTATTGGCATTCTGCTTCAAATCTCTGTATGTATTTGGTGGTTTATGTTGACGAAATTATTATTACCATCAATGGTCAGGTAGGGGTAAGGTTTGCATACACCCCAGACACCACTTGTCAGATTAGACCGGTGTGTTATTTGCTTGTTTTGATCAGGATGGTATTACTAAGTTGAAGCAACATCTCTTTCAGCATTTTCAGACTAAGGATCCGGGCAGATTAAAGTATTTTCCAGGTGTTGGGGTCGCTTAGGTACTGTGATCTTACAACGGAAGTATGCCTTAGACATTCTTGAGGAGATAGGAATAACAGGTTTTAGACCCGCTGACACTCTTATGGATCCGAAATCTAAACTTTTGCCATGACAGGGAGAGCCGCTTAGAGGTGCTCCCTCACAGTGACTAGACCTGACATTTCCTTTCCAGTGAGTGTTGTGAGTATATTTATAGATTCTCCGTGTGATAGTCATTGGGATGTAGTTGTCTTCATTCTTCGGTTTATAGAAGAGCCCCAGGCAAAGGATTATTCTGAGGTCATGAGCAGATTGCTAGATTGCTAGATATTCATATGCTGATTGGGCAGGATCACCTTCTGATAGACAATCTAGGTCTGGATATTGTGTTTTAGTAGGAAGAAATTCGATGTCTTGGAATAGCAAGAAATATAATGCATTTGCTCGATCGGGTGACGAAGCAGAATATCCAGCATTGGCTATGGCAACATGTGAACTAGTTTGGATCAAACAATTGCTCAAGCAGTTAAAATTTGGTGAAATCATCTAGATAGAACTTGTGTGTGATAATTAAGTTGCCCTTCATATTGCATCAAATCCGATGTTTCAAAATCCATTGAGATGATTGTCACTTCGTTAGAGAAAAGATACTCTTAGGAGATATTACTATAAAGTTGTGAAGTCAAATGATCATGTTGTAAATATTTTCATCAAGTCCCTCACTAGTTCTCGTATTAGTTACATATATAACAAGCTCGGTTCATATGATTTGTATGCACCGGCTTGAGGGGAAGTGTTAGATAGTTATGTAAATAAGTATAGTCCCACATGGAATAGGAGTAGAGTATGTATTGTGTATAGTTATAAATAGGGTTCACTGTAAATAATATCAATAATACAATTATCCCATTATTCCTCACAGCGCTTATACCAGTTTTATTATGAGGAATTGAAATGCAGATTCACATATTCAAGGCCTACCCTTTGCAGATTTTTCCTTTCTGCTTCTCTAGTGGAAAAACAAGAGCTTTATTAACCAGCAATCTTACTCATACGACAGGTTACTGCTAGTATAGACTAGACTGTTTATATCTAGGACCTCTTAAGCAATTTTCAGTCCTTGTTATGTCCTTTTTGTAGCCTTTCTGTACAAGGCAGGCACCCCTTCAATATATATATTTAAAAATTTCCCATCCAGATAACTTTTACGAGGGATCATTCCTGCTCCAATTCATTCTAAAGTCTTTGAATTTCACAGTTATTGACCTACTTGGTCATCATGTTGCTGTTGTTGTAGTTGTTGTTGTATATTTGAATTCGAAGTTCTTTGTGTTTTCAAATATATAATAAACTTATAGATTTTACTTTTCAAAAACCGAACATTAGCCATTTGACTTTGGAGAATAGATGTCTTATAAAACAGGGTAGTGCTATAGCAATATAAACAAGGTAAATATTTGAACAAAAGAAGATGGCAGAAAATTTTTGAACATTTACCTATCAGAAGGATCTCGTCCGGGCATTTCAACAAAAAGATCGTGATCGCATATAATTTGTAGAAAAGTAAGCTTGCAGTCATGCAGCACCGTCTGACACACTCCAGAGAATTTATCAAGGTACAAGGATACCTGTACACGACAGCAATAATGGGGAAGATGTATATTTATTAGACTGTGGGAAGAACAATTAATAGAACAAATTTAAAGCAACATAACAAGCATAATGATATAAAGAAAACTCTACTTGGTGCTGAATAAACCAACAGGGCTGAAGAAAATCTATGTTTCCTAGTAAAAACTTAAATATGACCAACACAATAACATCTTTCTGTAAATAATGTCATTTAAGCATACATAATCAACTTTCTGTTTTTCCTTAATCATGCTAAGAAATTCAGTTTCTTTTGGTATTTTCTTCTAATGTTAAAGGAATAGTATACCAAACAGTGAAAACTAGATCGAGGACTTCCAATCTGACCTTATTTTATCAGAGAGCTGCAAGATAGAATTAAAATCCGAAAGCAAAGTAGCTGAAGCATAACTTTTAGGGGGCATGAAGCTTTAGCAGATGCAACATGTTTAGTAATTATCATAGAGAGATTATTTCCTTGCAGGAGAGAAGCTTGTTTAGGTAATTGAGCAAAAAGGAAGATTCCACTGATTGCTATGGTGGTGAAAAGAAATAAGAACCTTGTTAGTAACAAAAAGGTTGTTAGTGCAAATTAGGTGTGGATGTTCTGACCCAACTCTTGGAGAACAAATTTCTGAGCTAACCAAGGAAACTTTTACTGATTGGTATGTGCTGGTGAGAAAAGAAAAGAAGAAGAAATCATGTGAGGCGTTGGCAGTATAAAAGTTTATAACATAGATTCGGTGTAGATATGAACTGTTCCAAATCGGGCCCAAATGTATTTCGAGGGTTCACATAGCCAACCCAACTAGTCTGCGATTGAGGCTGTTGTTGTTTTATATGTAGAATGTGGTGTTCTGGATCTAGCGTCGGAGTGCTGATGAAAGTTCTGTCGTAGATGAGCAAAAACAGATTAGTATATGAATATAGGATAATACCTACAATATACAATTAGAACAAACCTACCATACCTTTTTTTTACGGAGAGAAATGTATATAAAAAAATAGGTATGGTAGATTTGTTCTAATTGTAATAATATTGTGTGTGTGAGAGAGAGAGAGAGAGACAATAATCACACTTGAGATTAGCCCCAATCCTAGCTGGTGGGATGTGGCCAAAAGGATCTTAATTTAGTTGAGCAAGGCTCTAGTAACAGCAAATTTTCCACCTTTGTGCCAATGATTAGGAGATAAATAAATTTAGCAGCACTGAATAAATGGCCGGACGATGAAAGTAAATTATTGGAAGGATCAGAACATCTTGGGAAGCACAATTATGGAGGAAGAAGATTCTCTGAAGTAGGGGAGAAACTATTTTAGCAGATGACTGTTGGGTAGATTTAGAGATAGCACTCCAGAGCTCCCAGACTTCTTAACCATTCAACTATTGGGTTAAACACCTCTAGGAAGACTCCAATTGGAACTGAAGCACCGAATTATGTCACAACCATCGACGGGAGAAGAGAGAAAATATAGGCTGAGTGATGAAGAACAAGAATAACAGTTTTAGGGGTGACTACCAAATTAGAACGAAGAGCAAAAGTCGAGTTTGAAAAGCTTACCAGTTCAAAAACCTGCCGAGGCTCGATGATGGATAAAAGATCATAACAAAAGAAAGCCAAACTACTGTTTAAATGCTTGGCCAAGCTTAGACCTTTCTTGCAGCGTTCATGAACTTCTGTTAGAAGGCAATCATACAATTGAACAACACATCTAAAAACACCTTCTTTCAACTGCATTGGCGGGACATCTTCACCTGTGCTCAAAAGGACGAAAATGCAGCTTATCACTATAAAGCCCCAATTTGGTGAATTTCAAACACACCTATTCAGCAGTCAACAATCTAATTTTTAAAAGAATGACAATGCATCCAAACCAATTGAATAACAACTAGTCTAAGGCTCCAAAACCCAACTTCTGAATGAGCATTATTCTAAAGGAAGCCATGGTTATTAGCTCAAAACAATGCTAAGAAACCATAAAGCAAACACAGGCTCACCATTCATGATGGATATAACTGGATTCGACAACCTGAATACATCCTTAAATGGAAATGAGATTGTTGGGTAGTAAAGCAAAACCATTGCACATTGATTAGACTATTATGTAGAAGAGACACATGAAAAAAGGATTGACCAAAGCTACCAACTTACATATTAAACAATTTTACTTCTTAGCTAGCAAGTGTATCGGAAACAGCCTCTCTACCCCATCGGGGTAGAGGTAAGATCTGCGTACACACTACCCTCCCCAGACCCTATTTGTGGGACTATACTGGGTCGTCGTCGTTGTTGTTGTTGTACTTCTTATCTAGCATCTACCCATATATATTATATAATTGTGGTCTACAGAGAGTGATTGCTACGGGGCCAAAGAATGTAAATAGGAAGATTGAAGAGAGTGAGAAAGTGTGTGCACTTTTGACACTAAAATCCAAAATCAAATGACTTTGACAAAGCATATAAAGCCAAAGGCATGTCTTGCACTCAAAGGAAAGCAACATATTCTTCTATGTCTTCAGCCTTTGAAGTCTTATGTATCGGTTTATCATGACTTGTAAATTTTTTGAGTAGATTGGCCTGCTGGAACTTTTTTAATTGTTTCTCTTTGTTGTAAGATTCTTTTATATATTAGTCTTTTCCAGATTAATTAGGAGTTCTCTATCTATCTTTCTCCCTCAGCGTGTTACGCAATGACAAATGCCTTGAATACCTTAATCGAGTTTTCTGATCACTAGCTAATACAACACTGAGATATTCCATCCAAACGACTTTGAAGTTCGTGCTTCTGTGCAATCCGCACTATCCAGGATGTATCATTAGGATTATCCAGTCAAATAACATGATATAACATTTCAGATGATTGTCTAAAACCTACTAGAGTTGTGGTTTAGAGCTGACGGAGATCTGGTCAAAAGACCGTCCAATAAAGATCGCTAATGGAATTGGGAAACTACGACTGTTTCTATTTCCTGATCACATGCAAAAGATCAGTTTTCTTCTATTACTCTGTATTGTAAGATGACCAGGTAGAAGGAAAACAGTGAGTACAAACTTTGTAAAGACCTTATTTGAATGCACTTTTCAGAGAAGAGGATTCAAAGCAAAGCATGATTACAAAGCATAAGATTATAACAATAATGACAGAGCAAGCCCAACTGCAATTACCCGATGGAAGATTGTGATAGAAGGATCGAGCCTGCTCCAGTGCCATTGACTTGACAATCAGCTCAAGAAAAAACCAAGCCATTGCCAGGACATCATCATAGACTGGTCCAACGCGGTACCCTTTTGCCTATAACAGAAAACAAAGTAGTTGAGACATAAGAAGAAAAAAACAACTGAATGGTTCCCTAGTTTCTGAACCAACAGATGTCATATACATAGAGTCCTTTCCGGTGACACTAAAATATTTATTGTGCAGTAAGCTAGAGCTGACAATGACAGTGCAGAAGTCAACATGATAAACTTAGATCCAAAGCTCACCTACTAAATGAAATTCCAGTCTTAATGATGCAGGAGAATATATTTATTTTTAATTAGGGATAAATTTCATTAAAACAAAAGGAATAAGGTGCCATATACAAGAAGTATACCAAAAAGATAGAAAACCTTACAAAAATTATGCAGGAGCATCTTATAGAGAACATTCTGATTTGGCAGTCCCCTGCTAAGTGCTAACTCCCTATATGTTTTCTGTGTTTTCTCTGATGAGTCAGTGTTATGTAGAACTGCCCTGCCTTGTCTTTGCTCCTAGTTGATATGTATGAACCATGTAACTTTACTAGGTCAACACTAGGGTAAAGTATCACTTATAAATAGGTTGTCATGGGGTTGTGATGGCAACTACTTCTTTCTGTTATACTGGATGAGGAGTTCCATGCCTTCTTAACCTTCTGACCGAGAAACAATATATTTTTTAGTTTCTCTCCAGTTTCGTTTGGAAGTTGCTATTACGTTTCAGATTCTGCACTTAATCTCTATATTTCAGTTGCTATTAAAGCAGACTAGTAGTCGTACCCGCGCGATGCGCGGTCAATATTAAAAAAGATTAATTAAATTAACTTATGATCAGGCTTGTTTGAACAAATTAGATCGTATTGCTTTAATAAATTTCAATTGTCAACTTATTTGTCAATGTGATATACCCAATAATAAAATCGCTATTAAATTAAAGGGACTTATATAATTATTGAATAACTTTTTTGTTCTATATTTATGTTTATTCTATTATCCAATGTTTAGTATATATTTTAACATTGTTAATAGAAATTTTTATTAGCATATTACTTTGTTTAATATTTTTGTCTGCTCGATTTCTTTTTGTAATATAAGAGAAGATATATATTTTATTAATCTTGAAATATTTTTATTTTTAATATATTCTGTTTTGTATATTATCTGAATATTAATGAATAAAATCTCAATTAAATTAACGGGACTTATACAGTCATCGAATAACTTTTTTGTTATGTATTTTTCTTATCGTATTATCCAATATTTAATATAATTGCATTGTTATAAAAAAAATTATTACGAAATTACTTTGTTCAATATTTTTGTCTACTACTTTCTTTTTGTAATATGATAGAAGATATATATTTTATTAGAAATATAAAAAAAAATTATCCTGTTTTCTCAATAATTTTATCTGAATTTTAATGAATAAAATCTTTATTAAATTAATGAGACTTATATATACATCGAATAACTTTTCTGTTCTGTATTTTTCTATATTATACTATCCAATATTTAGTATTGCATTGTTAATAGAAACTTTTATTAGCATATTACTTTATTTAAGTTTTTGTATGCTACTTTCTTTTTATAATACAATAGAAGATGCATATTTTTGTATTTTATATCATATTCTATTATTCTCAATAATAGTATTTGAATAAATAAACATATATTTTTTAAAAGAAGACAAAATATTATTTTAAAAACACAAAGAAATTTTAAATTGGCAGTTTTGTATTTTTTGGCTCCGACTTGAAACTACTTTCCAATTTAAATGGACGTGTTTTTTCTTTAATTTCATTTTTTATTATAAAATATTTTATTTTATTATTTTTTGTAGATATTTAAATTCAAAAACAATAACCATTCTAGGTTGTCACTTGGCTTAAGGAGAGAGCTTTGCTCTCCTTTTAATAATATACAGATTTTTATTTTTTGTAATTTTATTTTTTTATTTTAAAATAATTTAAAAACTCCAACTTTAAACTACTTCGAATTTGAATGGAAGGTTTTTTTTAAGTTTCATTTTTTATTATAAATTATTTATTTTATTATTTTATAGATATTTTAACTCAAAAGCAATAACTAATAACTAATTGTTAACTAAATAACTAATTATTAACTACTTATGTCATGTGATTTTTTTTTTTTTTCCACCTGGCTTAAGGAGAGGGCTTTTTCCTCTCCTTTTAATAATATATAGATTGGAACCTTGAAATCCAGCCACTCCATTCAAGCACATTATAAATAGATACTTGAAACTTATGTGGCTAACAAGCATGCCATTTTACCTCAAATGCCATCTAGATATAGCACAATTGAATGATTGGATACAGTATACTGACAGGAGGAAACAAAGGAATGGAGAGGCCACATTGTTAATTGTCTGCTGTTAAGAGTGGAGAAAATTTCATTCATCAATCTCTCGTCATCCATGACAGTTGTTCTCTTTATACTTGAAGGTCCATTATTTTAGATTTGACCTTTTGCATTGTATTATTTGATCTAAGTACCAGAGTTGATAACATTCAGCAACATGTATATCTCGCATCAGATTATGAGAAATTCTTCTAAGCTTCTAAGCCTTTCATTGCCATGAACGCCCAAGTTTAATATAAAGCCAAATACTTCATTGAAGAAAAGTGGAGGTCACTAGTTTTACCTTACTGCGAGCCAAACTTCCCCACACTGTGGACAAACCAGGATAGACTGGTGGCTGACGGCCCCCAAAATCATCAAAAGCATAATCAACAAAGTTTACTAGGAAAGCATTTCTCTCAGCTTCATCAACAGACTCCTGCTGCACCCTATGGGGTAGAGATTTAATGTTAATAATAAAGGATAACCATGTTAACTGAAGCATAAAGGAAATATAAACTGTACCTTGTCAAAATGTTAACCATTGCTCTAAATGCAGCAACCTGAAAGTGGAAAGTGGAAAATGAAAAAGAGAAAACACAGCATTTACCATTTAGAATTATGATGCAGAGCCCACAGTAGACAACAATCGCGAAGGGAAGAAAATGAGGTACATTGTTTTATAAGCAAGTGAAATAAAAGACAGCAATCATTAAAAGCACCAGAATGTTTGTCTCAGACCTGAAGAGTTTCTCCCCCGTTGCCAATAAGATGGAGAAGCATGTTTAAAATCGGATAAAGAAATTGAAGCAAAGCAGTGGAATCAACATTCTTCAAGCTATTGATTGCCTGCAAAAGTTGGACAAGTTTAAGTACAAGTTCATCACACTGCACAGTTGAAAAGCAACAAGTTCAGTGATTCCGCTACTTTTTAGCGGCTACCAAGCAGAACATCATCAGAGAGGTTAGATAATAAGGCTTTTCACCATAAATACACAATTTGATGTCATGACAGTTTAGAACGAGAGAACTTTTATTTTGAATTGGTAATTAACAACTAACAAGAGCACTCCTTATGCAAGAGTTTCGAGTTACATGAAACAAGCAAAGTTTCCAATCTTTGAGATTCCTAATTATTATAACACAACCTTTAGAATATTATATTCTTTGTTATTCTCTTGACTTTCAACAATGACATAACCATCATGAATATCCTATCTCTTAATACCCCCACAAACAAAAGCTGGTGAAACAGCTTGAATTTGTAATTAAAACTTGAATGTGCGGCCGAAAATAAAATTGATTTAGTACTGATGTGAGACCAAACTGACTTGGCATTGCCAGGTGATTGACTTGGCCATGATGCCACTGTTAATCAATTAGACATGGTTAGATTGAAGACATGTATGCTACCAGTTTAAGTCGCCAATTTGACCAAATTGCTGGCAATCCATGGAGCTAGCCAGACGAAGATCTGAGGATGATATGTCACCGACTAAAGTGGACAGTTGACCAGACAAACCAACGGACATAAACTGCCAATTTGATATGTGACCTGACAAAAATTAATGACTACTCAGATTTTAAGTAGTACTTGACAGGTCAGCTGACTTGGACTAATGTTGACCCAAGATAATCCATTGGCATGAGGCACATAGGACTGACACAGTGAAGGAGTTGAAACTTCTAAATTGCGTGCTGAAATGAAGGACGAGGTTTTCACCATTGTTGGTGTGTTGAAGAAATGAATCAAAATCGAGTTGAATGAGGAAAACACCAAGTACAGGCACAGAAGAGTGATGGGGTGAAGCCAGAATGGTCATGGGCAATAGATAAGAATGGTAAAATAATCAAATAAATCGGCAAAGCTAAGTGGAAGCTACTTAGGCTCCATTTGTTTTCACTTAATGGAGGTTTGAATCTGAATCGCTCAAATCTCCAACCATTAAGTGCATTTGTATTTTTATCTTTTACAACTACTTGTATGCTCTGAATAGGTTTGATTCATTATGATCTTGTACAAATTTTTAAAATCATTAAGATGCTATCATGAGAATGTGACTTTTACAACTACTCCATCCAGTAACCAGCTCTACCCCAACCACTGCCGCATAATCACCACTACCAACCATCGGCAACCCTATTGACAACCACCACGATCAACTACTCTCACGGCACATTTGTATTTGCATCATTAAATTAAGCTAAGAAGGGACATGCACACTTCCCTAACCTACATATTTGGCAACAACAAATTATTTCCGACTATACAAAGGACTCCTTACAAAATGATATAAGCAAAATTGGTCAAACAAACAACTACGCCTCAATTCCAAGCAAGTTGGGACTGAATATATGAATCCTCACTTTATCTTAGCTAATTGATACCACCTATATAGATCATTTTCTTTCATTGTATCCTTTTTCGTGACGTCTACAGTAATTTCAAGATATTATAGGTGTTTGAAGATAACTTCCTTCTATATAATGTTAGGTCTATCTGACCTTTTTTAACACCTCCACTCACCATGATTTCACCCACCTATTAGACCGATACATCTAAAGGTCGATATAGGACATCACCAAACCAACTCAAGTGACTTCCTCTCATTCCATATTTTGTGTGTGCTGCTTGCACCTCCTGCCGAACATGATCATTTTTAATCTAGTTATCTTGTACGGCTGCACATCTGTCTTAACATCCTTATTTCAATAACATTCATCTTGTGGATATGTGAAACTTTCTTTTTGACGAATGGTAACAGGTTTTATATATAAAGAAGGGTCCACTACACAAGCTGTGAAGTCACCAGAACGACAAGGCAGTAAACACAAAAATTCCTAGGTTTATATCATCTTACAGATAATCCAGTACATCAAATTAGATTCAGCATCTTCTAAGAAACCTTGTTTACACCAAAAATAATAAAGGACTAAGCAGTTCATATTCATCTTTTGGATGGGATCATGGGACTATATTTGTCTTCAAAGCATCTTTGATTCCTCTCATTCAGAATTGTCCACCAAATGCATGTTGGGACGATCATCTATCTCTCCTTCTGATGAGAAAGGTTACCATTCCTACTCCAACCATCACCCACATAATTCCCCTCAGGTTGATGTAAACTTTCTGAAGTTAATTTGTCCAATTGCAGTGTAAAAAAGGATGGTTTATTGTCTCTGCCTTTTTTTAACCAAATTATCATGTGTCAAGACTGCCTCTTCTGCCAAAAGCCAAGTGAAACAAGCAACTTTGAAAGGGAATTTGGATAGGTTAACAGGAAATATTAAACTTTTGAGGCCCAACATTTTCTATCCTACAACGTTGTTAGTCTTACAATATATAGAACTTGCATCTCCCTTTGATAGCTGTGTCCCTTTTATCACATAACACTCTGGTAGCAATTCTCCGTCCCAACCATCTTATTGTGACTTTGTAACATCTTCATTTATCATAAATATCATCTCAAGCTTAAATATCATAAATGGCATTTAGGCACCGTAATCACGTCTAATCTCACCTCAATTTCCCTCTTCTTATTCGGACTCAACTTGTAGTTCAAATATCTAGTCTTTACGCCAAATTACCCAAAAAACCTTACTCTCTAGAGTGCTTCTGCATCATCACTCGATCTTTTGGTTGACATCCTCACTAGTTTCGTCAATGAGCAAAATAGCATTTGCAAAAGCATACATCATGGGACCTCATCATACATAACGTTGGTTGGCCATCCACAATTAGGATAAATAAGTTTGAGTTCAATGTTGATCTTTGGTGTAAACCTGCTATTACGAAAACTCCTTTGTATTTCATACTACTATTTACACTAGTGACAGGCCCTTCATAAAAATCCTTTATGGCATTTATTTATCTAATATTAATAAATATTGCCTTCACACTGAGAGTGTTCCGCATAATGGAGAAATCTTATTAGGACACGAATATGCCAAGCCAATCATAGTCATAGATAAGAAGAACACACAAGAAACTAAGGGAAAAAAGGGAGACTCTTACAACAACCAAGGAGAGCGTAAGAAAGAGAAAGGATAATATATTATTTAAAAAGCTCTAGAAACTATGAACCAATGTCAGTTATGGGGATAACGAAGACAGGAAAATCCAGTAACTATTCTTCATTGTGGAAGTCAAGTCTATATTGTTATTTTGTTTGGGCTTGCATTGAGTGGTATGAGAGCTTTATGGCGGTGGTTAATCATCTCATTCTTTAGGTCAATATATTTCATTACATATACGATATCAACCTATATTTGGTAGAGGGCTGCACCACCTAAACTAGCATTTGAACATACCATTGGATTATCAACAAAAAGAAAGCAAGATAGAAGGTTCTCCAACCAAGTTGCGGAGAAGTCCCTCTTTATTGGAGCATTGCAGCACCATAGACAGCTATAATGATTTAGAGAAAACTATCATGTCTTTAAAAAGCTGTAAAAACTTAATTTCCTTGCCATAGTAATGTGTGTATTACAGTGAAACAATCACGACAAATAAATCTCAAAGTTATTTTTCAAAATTTTAATTCTTAGGATCATGCACGGCAAAATAGCAATGGATGTAAAGGAATATTATCATCGTCACTAAGGTAAAGGCCATAAGAAAGAGAAGCTATTAGAACCACCCTTTCTTCAACAATTATGAGTACAACAACAACAACGACCCAGTTAAATCCCACAAGTGGGGTTTGGGGAGGGTATTGTGTACGCAGACCTTACCTCTACCCCGAGGGGATAGAGAGGTTGTTTCCGCTAGACCCTCGGCTCAAGAAGACTTCTTCAACAATGATGAGTACTTTCCAAAATTTAAAATTAAAGAGAAACTCCCAATACAAGTCAAGTCAACCCAAAAAAAAGATGGAGCTTAGTTAGGAACAACAAATTTATGTATAGGGGTTCAACAATGCAATAAGCCTAACTATTGCAATTAAGTGATCCCAGCAACCAACAGAAAGAATAGTTAGGACATGTTTGTTAGAATAGTTATGTGAATGTATGTAATTAGTTCTAGTCCCTTATGTAATAGGAGTAGGTTATGCGTTATGTATACATATAAATAGGGCTTATTGTAACATAGAATATTACTCAATAATATTTTCTCCCGTGCTTTCTCACAATGTTAAATTAAAGCTAAATAGAAACAAAATAGTGAAAATATCTAAGTATCCCCATTCAGAACATTAAGGCAATGGGTGAAGTGGCTAAAGACTTTTATAAAACCTTTTGATTACTCTTTTACAACAATGTGGGAAACACCACATCTCCAATCCTCCTGCACACATAACCCAACTTTTTGGGGTCACATGTGTACTTAAATACAGACTTACTAGTGTGCAAATATTTGCACAGTACCTTAAGAATGGGATAACTACCTCAGGGAAAAACATAGAATGGTCAATGACAGCATTAATGTAGTTACCTCAAGAAGCTCAGATCCCCAAGGGGGACTTGTCCGAAGAGTGTGCCTATCATACTCAAGGAAAAAATCCCTAATGCGTTCACTAACTGGGTACAGTGATGAACATAGTCGTAAACGAAGCTTGAATACATTCTTGCCATCTTCCAAGTAGTCAAGCCTCTCCTGCAAGAAAGAAAACATAAAGAAATTATGATATCATCAGAACAATCATATCTATTACCTGACAAAAACAAACAAAAAATTAACAACAAAAAAATAACAAACCAAAAGTGTGAAATCCAATGGGACTTGGACAAATGGCCAAGGTAGCATGAAAACTAATCAACGGATGGAAGCTGCCTTAGGACAAAACAATTATCTACGGCTGGCAGCAGAAAAAGAGTAGCAGTTCAGATATCATCTTTGCTGAAAAAAGTAATGATTCAAGATTTGGCATTTACTTGAAAAATTAAGAAAGAAAACTAAGGAAAACCCCAGGCTAGGTCTCACTCACTGTCACAACGACAGCCGATTATCAAAAGATAAAGGCTTGGAATTGGAAAGAGCTCATTGTCGAAGGTTGTTGAGCTTTGTGATAAGCATTGTATTGTTCGATCATTGGATGCTCTATGTAAAGTATCATGTTTTGTAGGGCTCTTTAATTTTTGTATACACCTTAAATGCAGGGCTTTCCTCAGCATACCAGAAAAAACTACTTTTCGTGAAAAAGCTATAAGGAACTTTTTCAAGTACAAGATGTCAATCTTTTTTCCTTTTTTGACAGGTAAACAGAAGATGTCAATCTTGAACAGTGAAGAGTTGCCCTAGCCCTTTAGTGCAGCTACAAACCATCAGCCATGAAGGACAAACGAAATTGAACTCCCAGAAAAAAAGATGATATCAAAAGTTGAACAATGAAATATGCTCCCAACTCAAAGATACACAAACCAGTTCATACGTCAAGCACAACTTAAAAGTGAAGGGTAGGGATGGAAGGTTAACAATGGCAAACATGATTTGAAACAAACCTTGGCACTATCTTGAAGATAATGAGGAACTAATTCTTTCATGATTGGCAAGGAAATCTCAGATCTGAACCTGTATTAAACCCCAGCACGTTAAAAATTGCATAATTCTCAAGAGAATATACATTGGCAAGGAAAGATAGAGCTTTAATTTCCCTTCCCAAAGCTTTACAAACAACAACAATAAGCAGACCAACTAGTGAAAGTTCTTGGATGAAAGTTCCTCTTTTGAGCAACCACCTCCTTTTACTTATAGGGCAAAGATGTATGCTAGAAGGAGAAGACTGTAGCATACAAGAGACATAGAAAGTAAAGAATCTTAAACAGATATCACACTCTACATCAATCATCCACGTCAATTTGGACCTGAAATGCATTCCAAAAATTTAAATATTCTTTAATCTGTATGAAGCTAAATTTTACGCCTTAAAAAGCTCGCCAGTTTCTTTCTCTTCAGGTTGTCTGCATTAAGTGCCAAAGGGACAATGCATCATACTGTGGCTCTTTTCCTTTTCTTTTTGAAAACCAAACTGTTAAGTAACCCTTAAACTGTTCTTAGCCATCCCGCTTCATGATGAGGTCCAAATTGAAGTCCACATTCAATGCACTACAATGCAATGAAGCAGTACATGATTCACATCTTTCCATTTAAACATGAAGCATCCACTGACACGAATGATGTTCCACTTCCTCATGCTCTCAGGACTAAGGTTTTCCTTGCTGCCAACAGGACCACAAAAAAAAAAGGAAAAAAAAAAGGTTTCCTGGGTGCTATTGGAATTAATATTGTTCCGGGGTGGGGAATCTATGTTATCTCTCTTCACGAAGTATGTGATGGAATGACTTTACAATAAACCACCATTTGTCCTTCCAATTTCCAGGTATCATCATCGCGGCTGGAAATTCTCTTTTTGTGCAGTAGTTGAAGAACACCTTGAAATTCTTTTGATAAGGAAGATTCTGAAATCTTCAGTTTCTCGATCTTATAAATTTCTACTAAATCTAAGTCCTGCTCACTCCCGTTTCATCATCTTTATGACACTTGATATTTGCTGTGAGGAGATGCTAAAGATTGTCGGGGAGTTTCAGAATTTGACCACATATGATTCAAAAGTCTATCAGGGCACCATTCCCTGCCTTTAGGTTAATGTTTTTATAAAATTTATCCTATACCTCCCCCTCCATATAGCAAGCTAATTCCCCCAGTCCTCCATGCTCCATCATGCGCTCCATACTTGTTTTGAATACTCTTCTCTGCAATGCCAGCTCCTCAAGACCAAATATGCATGTCCATTTTCCCGTAGGTCCTTCTTGAATGCCCTTATTAGATTAAGTAAGTCTTTAGGAGAATGACTTCCTTTGGATTGGCCAAAAGCAATAAGAACTGGTTTAGCTTAGCAAAATGAAAGTAGCTTTTAGACACCAAGTCTGTAAACACACTTTAAGTGTTAGCATTGATTTTACGAAGAAGGCTATGTTTGTATAGAAGTGTCAAAACTGATAATGAGCAAGTTGATAATACTAAAAATGAGCAAATAGTTGAAAGATTTTTATTTTTATTTTATTTATTTTTTTATAGCCATGGGTGTCCGTGTCTCTTTGAGCCCCGACTAATCTCAGGGGTGCACAGGCCCTCGGCAAGGAGTTTCCCGCAAGTGCACCACGGTTAAATCAGGTTTTACCCAGTCCGATGGCCCTCAGAAATTGTTTGCACCCAGTGGGTTTCGAACTTGAGACCTTGAAAGGGAGCAAACCCCAAGGCTCAAGTCAATTGCCACCAGGCCAACCCCTGAGGGTTCAGAATCTTCCTTATCAAAAGAAATGATTTTCTACAAAAGACACCCAATCTTCTATACATATAGAAATCTCATGGGTGCTCCAAAAATTAATAAGCGAGATGAGGCTATTCCTCAAGTGGACAAATTCCTTCTCTACTCCATCAAAAGCTTTCTCTCTACATATGGTCCATGGAAGTGCTAGAGAAGCAACATCCCAAGCCTTGCTTCTCCTCTTCTCAGCTAAACATTGCTTCTTTCACCGTGCCCGGCATCACCCACTCAACTCCAAAACATCTCAAAATTTCCCACCACAGGCGAGACGCTATCCGGCAAAGTAAGAGAAGATTGAAAAGGAAACTATTCGGGTATTTACTTGCCCATTGTTAATAAAATTTATTAATTGATCAAAAAATTATTTCTAAACACATCAACTGATTATTTTTCTTTTAGCAATCTTATCCAAAAATGTAACTACTTATTCATAAGCACCGACACTTGAAATGGGTATTTCAGCACTTAGTACTTAAAAGCTACTTTCATTTACCTAAATCAAAGGGGCTCTAAACATGTTACATTTTTACCACGTGAGAAATGAGTTCAGATTCTAATGCCCAACAAACCATATCAACTGTAGTCCATCCTATCTGCTTCACATTACCTCAATTTTACTTAATCTTCCTTTTGCTAAACACCCTCTCCATCCTCACAAGGTAGGGGTAAGGTCTGCGTACACACTACCCTCCCCAGACCCCTCATAATAATGGATATGTTATTGTTGTTGTTGTTGTTCCTTTTGCTAAATCCTGCTACAAGAAATTAAAGAAGTGAGGGAATGTATGTCCTCTTATTGCCAATTAGATTTTGATCATACATAACCGTACTGTTTCCATAAATTGACAACTATATATCACCCAAAATTGATGAAGAGAAAATGACTTTGCAGCTCTCTCCAACTATTAGTAAACTGATTTCAAATGTTCAGACATTTTCGGGTGAAGCTCATGATATGAATTCTAAAGTTCCATTAGCTTCATCTTCAGTTTATTTCACATGAGAAGCTTATCTTTACCCAACCCAAAAAAAGCTGCTATTTTCTTACCTTAATGATCCCAGTTCCTCAATTCTATTTGTAGTTTCTTTGGCTGGCAAAGCTTATCAATCTCGTAATAACACATATTTACATCAGTTATGCTTTGAACACTAACTGCCAGTTACAAACACATGTTACCAAGATGGCAAATCCCACACTTTTACGCTGCTCTTTTGCCGGAGTCAGGGCAGAGATAATTACTTCATCATATCACTAGTCAGGGTTTTCACTTATGGCTGAAGGTCATGGAAGAGATGGTCAAGCTAATAACAGCTCAACTGAAGTGGATTATTAACTAGTATCCAAAATAAATGCAGACACATACAAAATCCTACAGATTTTTCCTAAACCCTTCACTGGAAAATTATGTCCTTATTGCCATTACAAAAGATTTTCTTCATAGCGACAGCACATTGAGGGCAAAGCTCAAAGAGAATATTGTAAATAAGGTACTAACATGGAGGGGAAAAAAGATCCAACTAGACATAGAAAAACATGGATATTAAAGTTAAAGAGAAATGACAATGACACTTTAGTCAAAGAATAGAAAAACATACTGCGCATGCGTGGACAATGGAAGCGAAGCGTATCCAATTACCACCTGGCAGAAGTAAACAAAGAAAAGAGCAACTTATAAGGAGTCTGCCATGAAGCTGTGCACCAATTCTAATAGGTGGACACGCACACACCAACACACGCCTCGTGAGAAGAAGAAGACTAAACTGTCAGTTTAATTGTCCCAAGAACAACAGGGGATATAAACCAAGATGGTGCGTCCCTCAAAAGCCAATAAACATCAAACTTACCGGCTTTGGGGCTTCAAGTTTTGTTTGAAGATCAACATGATAGAAAGTAAACAAAAGGTGATGCAATGGTGTCCAAATAGCAGGCAAAGAAATTTTAATCTCGTCATGGTAGCTGGCAACCCTTGCCCCAACAGCAACTTGTGTGTGTGACCATTTCTGAAGTGGTACACCTGGTTCACTTGGATGCATAGCCTAATGACATACAATTAGATAGGTATCCAACCACATGGAATTTACAAGATAAACTGCTCTGAAAACACAAATACATACCTCTAGAGGTGGTTTCCGAATGTCTGTGTCGTCCTTTCTCAGATCAACACGTATAAACATGTTTCTTTTCCGACTCATACTAACAGTCAAGGGGTAGGCATATAAGCAGTGAAAGAGCTGCAAGAAAGGTTCATTTCTTGTCGTCGTGCGGAAGTCAAAAGCTTCAAACTGTACACACGAACATAATTATTCTGAATCAGTGAAGGGAAATGAATCAAATCTCATTGAACAAGCAGTTAAACGCAAGAACCCCCAAGCAAAGTAAACTATATCGCAGGATTTGTAAAAATCATCTTGCTCAGCAGTTTAGCCCTTTCAATAAACTGAACGCTGTTTCGGGCACATTATTGGAGCAGAAGATTTACTTTAGTATCCAATCTGAGATAATCATAGTATCATCTTCAGATAAAGATGTTGTACCCGGTCACCGGGCAGAAGGCCGAAGCTTCTATTATAACAGTTTAGTTAGAAGCTGAATAGAAAAAACATATGAATCTGAAACAACCTACCACTGAAACATGCCAGTTAAACATTCCATACAATACAAAAGTTGAAATTGTTGAACTAAAAGACAGAGAAAACATTGATTTGAGAATACTTACGTCATCAGCAGTATTTTCCACATTTTCGTGAGCAATTGAACCGTTCCGAACAAGCTCTTTCATCTCAAAGGATTTGGACTTAGAAAAGGAACCATTAGTAGGGCGTTTCATACAAGCCGAATCAGTCAAATGGTCTCCATGATCAAGAGAATCATAAGTCAGACTCCCACTCTCCAAAGTATTTTCAACTTCAGCAGAGCTAGCTGGCAGCTTTTCGATTTCCAATTTCAAGACACCTTTTACTGGTTTATGAACCTTTCGCTTTGGATCCTGAAATTTAAGCAAATCAGATATGAATTGACACAAGGGATCCTGAATAGCTACGTCTAAATTAGCTTTTGACTTCAATTGAGTAACAGGAGAACAACCTCGTGCGCAGGGATGGGTGTAAATTAAATTCCTCAAAAGGCTCAGTGGTGGTGAACTTTAAGTATATTTCCCTCTTTAACAAATTATAGCATTTTATCAATTACAGCCAAACCATGCACAGATAGGGAATAAGCAAAGTTGATAACAACATTTCACACCCCTCTGCAGGGCAGGAAAACGAACTTAGGAGCAATTAGTATTCCCTGCTGTGTAACCCGTGGCGTAGCCTCCCTTAACAGCTTTATCCATCATCAAACTAAGTGCTTTTGTGGCAAGTATGAATAACAAAGGGAGAGGGATGTGCCTTAACTTCAGCCTCTAGACTTTTTCCAAAATACATTTTAGAATTCCTTTCAAAACATCCTTTTTTCTTTGACAAAGAAGTATTTTACTAATGACAGAATAATCCACATTGGCCGAAATGCTTACACAACATGACTTTTCAAAAGAAGGAATTACATGTCTACATAAGTAGGAATCAAATGTGTCCCAATTCATGAGGCAATACGGGGAAGTACGAAACAGAGGAGAAAATAGAAAGGTATTTCGATTGAGCAAACTTATTAGCACAAATACTGAAACTCTACCGACTGAAACAAGATAATTATTGCACAGTTCATGCACAAATAGTTTTTTGGTAAGTAGTATTCATGCAAATACGCCGAAGACTGAATTAATCAATTACAAATTTTCAACACACAAGGACATTAGTGAGAACAAGATTTATGTCACTGGGCAATGCCAGGACAACTGCAGATATGCTAGCATGTTCGCATGATCCAGCCATCTTACCGAGGAACAAGACTTGGGGGAACACAATCCCTGCATGTATTTGGTGGATAATTTGGAACGAGAGGAACTTAAGATGCTTTGAAGGGATAGTCAACTCTGAACAGAAGATCATTATGAATTGTATATTTTTGTTTCATTTTTGGTGCAAAGAAGCACTAGTAGAAGATGTAGATTCAATGGTTGACATCTTGGGATCTTTGTAACTAGCACAGGACTAAGTTTTTGTTCTTTTTTGGGGTCCTGTAACTCGGGTTCCTCTTAGCACAGTCTTTGTGCTAAGGACTGCTTTCATTGTTAATAATATACAAGTTATCTTGTTCCAAAAAAACAAGTTTATGTCACTACATCATGTAAATTAAAAGAAGGATCAACATACTGTAGATACTAAAGAAGACTAAATTAATGGTAAAATCTTCGCTAGAAGACAAGAAGCAAAGATAAAGGATGATGCAGCTATGGTATATATCTACAAGATACTAATGAACTCTCTCTATAGTCGATTTGGTATAAACCCAGAAGTTATTAAAACCGAGATATGCACAGAAGAAAGATATCATGAGTTGTATAAAAAGGAAACTTTTTACAGTGCGGGGGTCCTGTCCCTTGGACGACTTGAATTGAAGTCAGATAGAATCAGAAACCACTATTTTATTCATTGAACAAATAAGTGAATATGATCAAAAAGATAACAAATGAAGAATGAAATTAACCTGGAGTGATTCCTCAGTGTATCCTTCTTTGACTTTATTTAAGTTAGACACTTCAACCACAATAGAGTTCCCATTTGCATAACCAAGCTTTCCATCAGCTGTAATTTTTGAAACTGGGTCAGTGATACCCTCTTGAGAACTTGAAGCTGAAACGCTTGGAGCAAGAGGACTGCTGGGAGAAGCAGAGCCAGCAACAGAAGTAATGTTACTATCAAAGAGTGGAATGATGGCCCAGGCAAAGGACTCCTTATAAGGCATGATCCGCGACCACACTTGTAGCTTCTGTTTCTCTCTCTCTGTCAGATGAACCTATTTAAAGGTAGAAATATTCAATGAAAAGAGAAAATATCCATCTTATTACATGCAAGATGAGTGCATATAGGCGAAATGTATCAACTCACAAACAAGCTGGAGGACATCAGTGTATGCAATACAACATCTGCAAAAAGACAGTAAAGCTACACTCTTCGAGGTGGAGAAGAAACTAGCATAGCTAAACCTCAGGAAAAGCATTCTTAAGCTGTACTTGGTAAAAAAGCTGGCAAAGTAACAAATTTACCAATCACCACAAAACAAATGTAAGAAAGTCGGTAAAGATTTACTTCTCGCAGAAGATAAAAGGGATGCCAGCAATTCCTATATGACTCAGATGTATCAAGAACCTCCATTCCTCTCCTAGGAGAAACTACAGACAGACTTGAAGTACTATTAAAGTTGCTAGACTGACAATTCAACATTTTTTAAGTGAAAACCCACATGCGGCTTATAGGGTAGTTATAAAACGGATAACATCAAACTTGAGGCACATTCTGTAATTAAACTAAAAACAGAAAGGATAAATCAAATTTGAGGGACATTCTGTAATTAAACTAATTTATGCCTGCATAATGCCAGCCTGAGATGAACTTAAATGGAGGATCATGGACAATGAGGATTCATATAGCCGACCCAACTTGTTGCAAACTACGGCAGAGTTGTTGTCTGTAAATAAACTAAAAAGAGAAGAAAGCCCTCCTGTTTGGTACCACGAAGATGGAAAAGGTGTAAATAGAGCTGATAAGCAAACCTGTATCGAAATGGTGGACAATCTGGAAGGAGAGGAATTCTAGATGTTTTGAGGATAGTAGCAATTCAATACAGAAGATCAAAATGAATTGTGTTCTACTTTTTTATTTTTGGTGTAAACAAAAGTGGCCAGAAGATACCGTATCGATCCTAGAAGTCCTAGAATATTGCTAGGATTGTAGGCCAGTAGTCTTCCTTTTGCATATTGTAAATACGGTTTTCAGTACAACCTATGTACTGTTTCTACATAATACACAAATGTTACCTTCTCAAAAAAAAAAAAAAAAAGAGCTGATAAGCAAACCTGTTAATTGCAAAGAGATCTCTCAAAAGGTAACCTATACTAATTTAAAAAAACAGTTTAATTTCTTGACTCTTCTCAAACTCACCTAAAACTTCTGTTTTAGAAGATTTTGGCATAAAAGTTATCTAGTTGGCTGCAGTTAGTTCATATCTAATACCATATACCTTAAGTCTAGTACAGTTATTCTCTTTCAGACTGTAAGGGGAAAAAAGAAGACCAAAATGGCAGGACGTAGACAGAAGATCTTCACTTTTTCAGGCTAATGGGAGATCTGTATAGGATTCCCCCCAAACTCTAACTCCTAAATGTCCATCAATCATGTATGAAATGCTAAATAAGTGTAACCGCAAAAAAGATAAAGATAAATTCTTAAGATCGTCAAATTAAAGCTTTCGTATCTGTGTCCCCAGATCACTTAAACCGAATAATGTATTGAAATGAAGCAATCATTAGCTTAGGTGTTGCAAGAAGAGCTCAAGCTTACTGGTTCCTTTCGTGAATAAACAGAAGGAGACACTCCACCTTCTTCAGTTGCAGGCTTTTCTAGTTGGATTAGCAGACAAATAGATGCTGATGGAGCATCAAGATGAAAAATACAACGCCGTTCACAGGAACTGCTTGCCTGGGGATGGCATCACAATAAGCAGATATTACAACACGTTAGCATCAAAAGAAACTAATGGAACGAAAAAATGAAAACCAAGAAAAAGAAAAGCAAAACAGAAGCAGCTTACTTCTTGCAAGTCAGTAGGCAATATATGGAAAATAAAATCCTCTGAAAGTTTTTCTCTTCGCTCCCTATTATATAAACAAATTGTGCCATAAAACGGCTCTGCAAAAAAACTTCTGAAACTCAGATACAGAGTGCTGGCATCTCAAAGGCGCAAATGAATAGAGAAATCTTAAACAGAAACATCGTTTTAATCATCAAGACCAGTATTCAACAATATAAGCTCACCAACAAGTCCAGCTTGAAATGACAATGATAGGACTTTCACGGCAATCTTCAGACCACTATAACCACAGCCATAAAATTGATAAGAAAGATTTCAGGGAGCGGGAGGACCAAACGAATGTTAAATGAAGTAAAACCTCGTATACTGGGACATATGAGCTTCTGGAATCCTTTGCCCAAATATTAGTGACCTTTCATTTTCCCAGTCAAAAACTGGTTCATAAGTCGGTAGGGGGGATTCACCAAAATGCTGCAAAATAATGATTTGAGTCACTTTTAAAAGAAAAGGCTATCTTTATAAAGGCCTGCATTTGTGTAACAGGAAACAACCTTAGAGACTTTGGCGTTTGAGAGGTCAGAGAAATTAGCTTCAGAGAGTTGTGTCCCAGAAGTGCTGGGGATTTCATCATCAATTGAATCCTCAATCTTAGGTCGCCTAGCATTTGCAAGATGCATCTCTGAAGACAATTCACCATATAAGCATTAGTAAAAAGAAAGGTGATAAAATTGCAGAAAGCACACTGTTGGGCTGTAACTACATTTTCAGATGTTTTACTTTCAGCTAATCAGAAGGATGTAAATAGCTCAAAGTACAACCCAACAGTAACTAGAATCTCTAGTAGATCGTACCATGCCGAATTTAAGAAGAGGCATGTCAACAGTTCTCTTAGTAAAAGCAAAAATGTGAGAAAGGAACTTTAAAGACCAAACCCAAGGGAAAGCTGTTTATCTCCTGTTTACTAGACCAGTTGTATGAGAAACAATTCTCATTAGTTTGCAAGGTGGGAAACAATCAAAATACTTTTTAGGTGTTTACATATCTTCGAATAGGACAACAGAAAGGGAGTATGCTTTTTAAGATAAGATGACACAAAAGGACTAGTGGACAATTTTACACCATTTGCACCACTAAGATGTTATTTTGGAAGAAATGAACTAACAGCTTTGGAATGCAGGGAATCACAAGGTCCTTTAGGAATGATGAATGAGGAGCATGAAGAAGTCCTGCTTGAAAAAACAGTTGATAGATGCACATGAAATGTGACATGACTTCCCCTTCACCAGATGGTTGAACAAATCTACTTGTGAATACACATAGATAGATGCACATGAAATGTGACATGACTTCTCTGTTCAAGTCGGCACCCCTTCACCAGATGACAAATCTACTTGTGAATATACACAGATACATCAGAATGTGAATGCCCTTAATCTTGACATACTCAGAAAAGAGCTATCCCAGTAGTAACTTACCTGTTTCAATATCAGTATCAGGACCCTCATATATCTGATTCTGAAATGAAGCTGGGCTGACGCTTTCATAGTGACCATACTTGTTCTCATCTTTTACCCAGTCGGTTCTGTAGCATTGCACAAGTTCATTTAAATGTGGCCACTGCTCCAAATTTTCGTCAAGCTGCAATGAAAAAAGAAAGAACAATGAGAGCATGATAACAAGCCAGGAATTTACCAAGTGGTGATTCTAAAAAAATTTAAAAAAAAGGTGATTAAGAATGAATTGGTTTATTGTATAGATTTTTGAATTAATGGTCAATATAATATAAATTATCATAGTGGATCCAGACATTATCTACCTCCACACTCCATACATGAAATCACGAATTACAGAACCCAGCTATAAATAAAAGAGAATACTTGATCAAGTTAGTAGCTGCAGATTGTAAATTCTGTACAGGGTTTATGAAGGATGGCTTTCAAGCTGCTTAAATATGTGCCCCCAAGTTAAACAGAGAATCTGATGAATACAGTGAAGGTAACTTTTTGTCTTTGGGAGATTGAAAGGGGAAATCCGGCTATAAGATGTATAAAAGAAAGTTTCATACAAAACACAATTTCTACCAAGACACACAAAACATCTGTTACAGATTCTCCAATAAAATGTACTAAAAACTTGGCCCCTTTCTAATTGGACCATACACCCCTGAAGTCCCCAAAAATGTATCTCTATCCCCGTAAACATTGTAGGTCGGAGCGCAATGCACAATGAGGATTTCATACCTCTTGTTTGCCGACAATACTTCAGTTTTTTATGACACTAACATTAATAAACTGCATTACTTGACATAGGTTCTTATATGGCTCCAGGAAGTGCCATGATCAACCACAAGAAGTGTCAGACCATTCCATGAATGAAGAACAATTGAGAATTTAGCTGGTGCTCATTAGCAGGGTTGGAGCACCCCCTATCTCGGTTTATCATTTGGCCCTTCCAATAAGGATCAAGCGGTATGAGCCCGTGCAAAAAATTGGAGTCAAGTTTTGGAAGAAAGGAAACCACTTTGTAAAGAGGAAAATGAGTTATTTAAAATTAAAGTTCTTGCATCTCTGCAACTAGCTTTGTTTTTTGCTAGTAAAGAGCTGAGAAGAGGGTAGCAGAATGACATAAGAGGTACCTAGCAAAAGAGGGGGAAAAGTAAAACTAAGGATATATAGTTGGACATTCTCACGTACTTCAGTCATTGCTTCACGCATTTGCCAATATCACCAGCAAAAGTTTTCTTTCTTTTCTTTTTTTTTTTTTTTTTTGAGAAGGTAATGTATCCAGTATATTCATAAAATCATCAGCACGTATGCTGGAAACCATAATATGAGTGTTACGTCAAAACTCAAAAGAAACAAAAATACAATCCATGTTCTTCTTACAAGGAGCTTAAAACAACTAGAATTGAAACAGGATCATCTATGTATTCTGATTTACACCAAGAACAAAAAGCAGAATACACTTTATCTTGATTTTCTGGAGAGGGTTGCTTAAATCTTCAAAACCTTTCGAGTTCCTTTCCTTTAAACTGTCCACCAAATAGTTGTTGGGGGAATTTTCCATCTGTCTTTATCTGTAGTAAAGCTTGCCCTATATTCTAATTTAGTAAGAGTTCAGAGGTTCTCCCGGCATTATCCATCTAGTATCTCTGAGGTTGATAAACAGATTCCATAGCTGGTTCGTCACTTTACAATATAGAAACAAATGGTTAATTGTCTCAGCATCATGTCCACACACATAACACCTAGATACAATTGGTATACCCCTCTATCTTAGGTTCTCCTGAGTAAGACTGGCTTCCTTAACCACCAACCAAGAAAGACATGCCACTTTATAAGGCACCTTAACTTTACATATGTGGTTCCGAGGCCATAAACTGAGTTGAGAGCCCACCTAGTTCAAATCTTTATATGCTTAGTTGACTGAGTAAATTCCACTACATCAAGAGGCATTTCTTATGCTCTCTTAGATTCCTAACTCCCAATCCTCCTTTTCGTTAGTTGATAGTTAGGGTCTTCCATTTTAGTTGATAGTCAGGGTCTTCCATTTAACTAAATGGATCCTTATTTTTTTTTTCTTTGTTTCCATGACACAGGAAGTTTCTTCTCAAAGCTTCTAGCCTCTTTTCTACACTCGCTGATAAGGGAAATTAAGACATCATATAGGTAGAAAGAGCATCCAAAACAGAGTTAATAAATATCACCAGGTAAATTGAAAGGCTTTAAAGGAATTCTCCATGGGATTAAACAAATTGGACTAGGGAGTTCCAGTTAGTCAGGTGGGAGCATGTTACATCTCCAAAGGATTGTGGGGTCTTGCGGTGAAAGAACACTGATTTTCAACGAGGCCCTATTAGGAAATGGTTATGGAGATCTTCATCAAAAAATGGAAATGGTTATGGAGATCCAAGATCAAGAAGCACGCCTTATGAAGGAAGGTGCTTTTGAAAAAGTATGGAGTTATGGAAAGGGTAGGATGACTAAATATAGCACGTTTCCACTTAGGTGCAGGCATCTGAGGAATATCATAAAAGGATGATAAGGCTTCAACGGCAACATGTTATAAAATGTCATTGCACATATCGCATTGTTCTCCTCTCTTCACTTAGTTGCACTAAACTCAAGTGTACTCTAGTTCCTACTTACCCACCAATCTCATCATCACTTGGGTCATGCATATGTTTTTATTTTTCCAACAAGGAAGATTTTGGATTATAGAATGTTCTTGTCACCATTCGAGTAAACAAATGCTAACATTGTTGGGCATTCAAAACTTCTTTTTTTATAAGATACAAATTTTATTGAGGGCAAGGAGATAACTCATGTATACATGTGGTATACCAAAAAGTTAAGAATCTACAAAAATATGGGATTCTCTACGAAAGACACCTAATCTTGAATACAAATTGGAACTTCATGGTTGCAACCAAAAAAAGTGGAATAATAGCCCACTAGCCAACATTACAAAATCTTCATCAATCTTTCAAAAGTTCTCTTATTTCACTTCCAAGCTATCCACATTAGTGCTAATAAAGCAACATCCTCCATTCTTCTTTTTCACCTTATAAAGGCCCAGCTGAATAGTGTCTCATTCAACGTCGCTGGAATCACTAATATAGTTCGAACCATCTCAAATTTTCCTACCATAAGCGAGTAGTTGTCTGACAATGAATGAAAAGATGATCCACGTCGCTAGTCTTACACACGAGGTACCCACTAATATGTGTTATTATCCTCTTACGTTTTCAGCTTTCAAGATCATTCATCTCTCTACTAGCCAAGTGAAAAAAGAAACCTTTTAATATGTAATTTTCTTTTCTTTTTTTGATAAAGTAAGCGTAATTTTATATATGGCATCCAGAAGATGTAAGGTGTATAAAAGTCAGCTATGAACAAAAAAGGAGCTAAGCAAGAGCTAAAGAGCTGACAAAATCAAAAAACTCCATATGACAGTCATTAGGAACTAAATTATGCCAACTATACAACCATAGAAGACATCTAGCCTTAAGCACCATAAGAGGAGTTGATATCCCATTAAAACACTTGCGATTCCTTTCTGACCAGACACACCAAAAGATGCAGGCAGGAACATGTACCAGATATCTGCAACAACAACTGAGCAGTGAAGTAGAAGATGGCTGTTAGTTTCTAATTGCCGAAGACACATGAAGCATCTGTTGACAGAAGGAATGCTTCTTCTGCTTAAATTATCTTGAGTTAATGCAGCCTCGTGTAAGGCTATCCAGCTAAAACATTTGACCTTTGTAGGGAGTTCTGTTTTCCAAATATATTTCCATGGCCATCTATCAATAATCTCATTAAAAGAGCACAAATGAGAGTATCGTGCTTTTACTAAATAAAGACCCTCCTTCCACTTATGGAAAAGGCTTGGAAACTCATTCATTAGGATGGTCCCCTCCATCCACATATCCTTCCAAAAATCTGATGTTGGCGTCGTTTCCCACTTTGAAAGAGGTGCTACCGGAGAATTCACCGCAGAGTTTTCTGATATGCTTCCATGGGCCAACTCCATGTGGGCTACTTGAGAGCAAAGTGCACCAGTGACTTTGAGAACCATGTTTTGCCATTACAACCTCCTTGTTTGACCCTTCATTTTCAGTAGTGAACCCCTACAAAACTAATCCTTGCTAAAAAATTCTTCGATGTTGTAACCATACACTTCTATCCCCCTTCACAACCATTTTACGAGATGCAAATGCTTTGTTACTTTCCTTCTCCCGAAATATCCAACACGAAAATCTTATGTTTAAATTTGAGTCCTAGCCAATATTTCACCCATATATTCAACGTTTGCATATTAGCTTTCACTAGTACTCAACCTCCCTCAAACAAGTAGACGTTGAATAAGCCACACCACCACTGATCCCAAAATCTGATGTTATTTCCATTCCCTACCCTATAAGTAACTAAGTTGTTGGAATTGTCCCAAGCCTTCATGATATTCCTCCAAAATGTTGCATCCATAAGGTCATTTAAGATCCTTCCATAACTTCATATTTTTCCGCTATTACATCCCTTCATATCGGAGCCTTGGCGAAACTGGTAAGTTATTGTCGTGTGACCCGCGTTCGAGCTGTGGAAACAACCTCTTGCAGAAATGTCGGGTAAGACTACGTACAATAGACCTTTATGGTCCAGCCTTTCCCCAGATCCCCGCCCATAGCGGGAGCTTAGTGCACCGGGCTGCCCTTTTTACCTCCCTTCATAATGCCTATTCCTCAATCTCGAATCTCCATAGTCACTTCTCAAGTAGTACCTTGTTGAAAACTCTTAAGGTCCCTCACCCTAAACCCAGGGAGGTGACAACCTCCTCATTAGCTACACGAAACGTTTGTGTTCCGTCTGCTGAGTCCAACAAGATTCCTTTGGAGTCTTTCCAATTTCTCATTCACATTACTCGGAGCCTAGAAGAGAGACATGTAATATCTATGTAAGCTTTCCCTTTTCTTATGAGTACCTCTTCTCAGCTCTTACAACAACAGCTCTTATAATAATAGGGTTCCACCCAACTTGGTCCTTGTTCAAAACATCCCAGGGAAGTCACAAGTATATGGTAGAGAAATCTCCAAACCTATAATTAAGCACGCACTTGTACTAGATGATTCACCAACCCCAGAATGATCTTGCGCTTTCTGGGGTTGATCTTAATCCTAACACCACTAGGAACCACATGAGAATTTGTCTCAATGATACATTTTAATAATGCCAATGGGGAGATATTTGACTAGAGAATACAAATGCGTCCTGTGAAACAATAATTGTGACCAACACGTGTTTGCACTGCAATTGAGGCTTTGAAGCAACAAGTATCAAGAATCTCTTGCAACGGCTCTATCTATCATCTTACTCAACGCTTTTACCACTAAGATAAATAGCATAGAAGATAACAGGTCCCCTAGTCTCAACTTCTTAATGGATGCTCAAGTAACCACATGCAACTCCTATTCACCAGGTTGTTGAGATGGAAAACATGATCCAACTTCTCCAAATCTCTAACATATAAAAAGCCACGAACTCTCAATTCCCATAGTCATAGGCCTTCTCAAGATTCAACTTATTTTTTGACAAAAATAATATATTAATCGTCATCTTACAAGGAACACTGCAAAAGACTACATAACTTACGCTTTCTATGATCACTAGTCAAATTGAGAGGCAAAAAAACTTTCTGAACCCATGTCTTATGGGAAGATTTGACCACTAGGTGGGTCCTGCCGAAAAGTGACTACTGTGAAGGTCTCAAAACTAGGAACCTATTTCTACCTTTTTTTTCAATTTCCAATTAGAATTGAGGTCAAACGAGTCATAATGCCTTTTTATGCTAGATAGCAGTCTTCCCCATCGGGACCCACTAGATTTAGAAAGATTATTCCTCTCCTCATTCATTAGTAGCGCATGGCTCTACTCTGGCAAGTATACAATCTATGTAGTGGCTTCTCGATTTGGATTTCAGCAAAAATGAACACAAATTGTAAAGCTGGTTGTAGAGGATAAGGGTAAGGTATCATAATACTCTCATGTTGAAGATGATACAGATTAGAGCAAAAATGATTGCTACAACAGGTGTAACAATGTTAGCAAGAAAATGTGATGCGCGGCAAAATTGGTAGGTGCAAAAGTTTTGAATATCAAATGATACCAATTGAGCAGAAAATAAGCGGGCCTAGTGTAAAAGAGACACAAGTAATGAACAGAAAGCCAAATACCCAAACCAGAGACTACCACAGTTGACCAAAGTACCCTCCCATAATTGTTAAACTTTCTGGACAGAACAGGAAATAAGTTGGGCCAGAAGGCCCGAGTGAGGCAATTTGGTCAGCAAGAGTGGTGAGTGGTGACAATACAAAGAGCAAAAAAAACTCTAAATCAATGCACACATCGTGGAGGAGGAAATAGGCCAAGCTTTATGGGGGCTGCAGTCGATGATAATTACATGGTGAATCTAGTATGAAAGCAACATAGGGACTCCGAAGATAAATACATGAGAAATTCAGTTAGGCGAGTGGTGGTCTTCTTAGCATCTTTATGGACCAAACAATATGGCTTTGTTAGTAAGTTGCCTATAACTGCATTGCAGCACAAACTGAAGCGCTGTCGGCTTATTTCTTAACAATATTAGGCTTAAATTTCTCATCTTTGTAATCCTTTATTAACAATTCAAAAAGAACTAGAATTAAAAGAAAGATAACAGAATGAGACTAATAAAGAATCATTTCCTCCCACTCTCAATCAGTTCCTGTTAAGGATTAGTAAGTCCAAATACTTGAATACCAAACTCACCAGGGGATCTAAATTCACAGAACCAGCAAAGGAGTGGCGTGGTATTCTCCGAAACCGATATCCACTAGATGAAGTTTCCATAACCTGCAAAAAGAAAAAGCATAACGGCAAATATTAAACAGAGTAATTTAGTCTAAGTCTTGGTATTTATTTCCAATAAATAAACTAATCTTGCATTCAATACGATATAGAGTAATTCCATACCAAATACTTGCTACAAAAATAAACAGTCTAAATACAAACAGAACAAAAGAAAGCTCATTCAGTCCGTGTATTTTACACTATCAGGTTACTTATAAGGTAATTACAGGTAAGCTTCTTGATAAGCATTAATTGATAGTCTGATAAATACGGTAATTAACCTGCTATCACAGGTCAAAATTCACTATAATGTAAAAAATCCTTACACTGTCCGTTTATGTAACTTCAAACCTAACTTCAACACTTAAGAATGACAAAAGCCTTAAGAAGTCCATTGTCTTCCCTTTTTGAGAGAAATATTACAGTAATTAACAATGCAGATCAGTTTGGGAACAATGCAATATTTACAAATCGGAACTGTAACTATATATATGCATCGGAAAAGGGGAGAAAAAAGACGAAATCTCACTTGCATTTGCATTGTACCTTTAACAATCACTTGGCGAGGGGATTAGGGTTTACTTGTCGAGTGAGTGACAGAAAGTGGCAAATTTAAAGAGAGAGAGCTGTAAAACTTACAGATCGATTTCGCCGGAGCCGGAGGAAGAGACCGGCGAGGAGTTCGCCGGAGAAGCCCGATGTGAGAGGAACAAGCTGCTCGCAGCAGAGAAAAAGGGTGAGCTTTCAGAGTGACTTGTGTTTTTAGTCAAAATATAGTCAAATTAAAACAGACATTGGTCTAATTCAACTATTCCCGAAATCCTCAGTTTTTCCAAGGGCACGGGGACTCTCTTTTTTGCATACTAGTTTCCGGATATGTAGGTTGCCCGTGTATCCATGCTAAGTAATATAATATAATTTAAAAATATTATAGTTCTGTTAATATTTAATTAGAAGAGGGGAAGAGATTAGAAAGTGTGATTATTATTTATTAATACATAATATATATTTTAAATTTTGTACATTATAGTTAAACGTTTTGAATCATGATTGTATTTATAAGAAAATAATTTTATTCATATCAAATCTAAATATTCAAGGTAAGAGAAATAAAAGAAGAATTATCGTGAATGCAAGCTTTAGAAATTTTTTTATAGATGACATGTTTAAAAAATAACTTTATTATTAGTGCATCGCATTCATTATATTATATTTATACTAATATGGTATTTATCATAATAATGAGTATTTATATTTCTATCCCAAAAGGAATTAGCAATAATATTTAATAGAAGGGCAATAGTTTCATTCAATTTTATAAGGATATTTTGGTATTTCAGTCTTCAACTAAGATGTTCACACTTATAATATAGTATGATATGATATGATTCTTTTGATGATGTATTATTTAATCTTTTTCCTCTTCATTTTTCATTCTTCGTTCTTTTTTCTATTAACGGAAAAGGGTTCAAAGTGCCCCTAAACTATTGAAAAATATTTTAAAATACCCATTATTCATCTATTGGGCTAAAAATATCCCTCAATCTACTTTTTTGGTTCACTTATGCCCTTTGACCGTTAGATCAATGTTAAATTAAAAATTATTATTATTCTTTTTGTAACACTTAAAAAAATATTTTGCAAAATATTTTTATTTTTTTAAAGTAATGCACCAATAGTCCACTAATTTAGTAAAGTCTTCTTCTTCTTTTTTTCAGTTTTTACAAAAAAATTATTTATTTTATTTATTTTTATCAGTTTTTCTAAAGCATTATTTTTGTAAAAATTGAAAACAAAATTGTAAAAACAGGAAAAAAAATTAATAAAATATTTTCCTTTTTTAAAAACTGAAAAAAATATTTTCAACAAAATACTTTCGTTTTCGAAAATAATTTTTTTCATTTTTTAAAAAAAAAACGAAAATATTTTTCTTTAAAAAAAACTGAAAAACGAAAATAAAACAAAATGCTTTAAAAAAACTGAAGAAAAAAAATATTTTCCAAAAACGAAAATATTTTGTTGAAAATATTTTTTTCAGTTTTTACAAAAAAAGTGCTTTAAAAAACTGGAAAAAAATTGCAAAAACTGAAGAAAAAAAAAAGACTTTACTAATTAGTGGACTATTGGTGCATTAGTTTACAAAAAGAAAATATTTTGCAAAATATTTTTTTTCTTAAGTTTTACAAAAAGAATAATTATTATTTTTAATTTAGCATTGACCTAACGGTCAGAGGGCATAAGTGAACTAAAAAGTGGATGGAGGGATATTTTTAGCCCAATAGGTGGATGTAGGGTATTTTTAAACCTTTTCCAATAGTTTTGGGGCATTTTGGACCCTTTTCCGTTCTATGAAACATGGTGGATATCCATAACTCCTAAATGAATAACACTACTACCCTTTTTCATTAACCTCCTACTACTTTTTACCATTATGGTTATAACTCTCATACCTCCATAACCTCCCCATGATCTTCCTCCATGATCTCAAATGTTTAATGTCATATTTATGACATTCTTTTATATACCTCTATGTAATACAATAAATAGAGGATGAAGTGATATTGTACACACTTGAACACTTGATGAAGTAAGAAAATTATTTCTTTTTCTCTTATTCTACTTATCTTCTTGTTTTATATTGTTACTTTGAGCTTAATTTTTTAACACGTTATCGGCACGATTGCTATATTCTTCTAGTACTTCCTAAAAGAAGTGAAAATCTTCCATTGAAGCTATAATTGCCTTTGCATTTGCCAAGTGATAAGTTGACATTCCATGTCGTTGGTAAGTTAGGTAATATCTTATTAATAGTATTACTATAACTCTTATTTTGGCATGTTAACACATTATTAGAAAATAATGATCGTCAAGTTCTAACTTCCTTTCTTGTTAAAAGAAAAATTGGGATCTTGAATCCTCCCTCTCAGTTATATAATATATTTTTTAAATATGAAAGTTGTGATTAATTTTTGAATAGTTCAAGATCTCTAAATCTATGTCATTTTCATTCAAAAGCTGCATTATATATATTACAGTAATATTCTACTGATTATAATATTCAGAATAAAAATTTGAAGACGGCGAAGATCAGTTGTTGTGGATGGTTCAACTTGTGGTTCTACACATAATAGATATTTTAGTTTCAATGGAGAAATTATTGGAGACAATCTTTTCATGTCACTTATAATGTTTGATTGTCATTACTCTACTATTATAGTCATGTATAGCAATATTCTTAATATTGGTGCTTGTTATCATGCATATAGTCATGAAATGTATGTTTGAATGGTTCCTTAAGAAAATAAGATATGCCCTTGGGGGTATGAAATTTTTTTATCAGATGTTGAGTTCATGACAAGTAAACAATGGCGTTTTCAACTGTGCCCCACATAAAAAGAATTTGCTCTTACATTAACACAAAAACACATATAAGCACTGGACCTATTAGTGGAGAGTTCAACAATCGTGTAGAATAGACTTGAATCAGAAACTTCCTATAATCTATCATTAATGCAAGCTGGGAAATTATGATTTTAGATACATATCGAGCTATATTTGTAATGAATAGTAGGCAGTGCTTGCATAAGAGATGCACTTCGTTGTAACTGCCACTCATCCCTTGAATCATATTCCTTCTTCTAGAAATAGTAACCATTTACATTAACCACGGTGCATTTCTTTTTGGCATGATTGCAGTGGAGGTAAGTAAAGTTCTTTGCAATTTTATTGAAGTTATTTGAATTCAAAGTGATAATATTTTAAAGGCTCACGGGTGAGTCTCAGTTGCATTTTGGCCTATTATGCTACTGGCCTAGGGTAAGACGATAGGTTCAAGTCCCAACGTACCATGAGGGTAAGACATCAGGATTCAGTGATGCACTATGATGATAAGAGTTAGATTTGAGTCACAACTCATTATGGCCTAACATGACTTTATATGTTTAATTGAGTTCCAATGCACCATATCGATGATATAATGATGACTAAAGAAAAATAATATATTTTTATATAAAAGCGTGAAGCTTGTCCCACTTGATTTGTTCCATTCTTGAAGTGAATGTGATAGCGGTACATAATAATTCTAAATGAAGACAAGTGGTTGACCAATGAATGTCGGCGTGCCAAAGACTAAAATAATAATAGTCATCATTTTGGTAATTATAAAAAGGAGAACAATAAGAATTCTCAAAATAATTATCCAAAGGTGAAGGAATTGTGTATCAATATAATCTATAAATATGAGGCACCCTCAGACGATTATAGTCCCTTTTTAAAAAAAATGTGACTTGTGATAAGCATTGTAATGATGACTCATTCGTGAAAGTGAATGTGGAAATATACATATAATATAAATTATGCATAAGAATGTGCTTATGCGTGGTTGAATAAATACTATAATCCACCTCTACTGGGAGATTTATGACAAAGAAAGATATTGAATATTACTGCGTAGTTACATGTCTATGTCATTAGTTGCGTACACGTGGTACGCCAAAAATATTTGATATGCCTTATAAAAAGTTATTAGAGGCAAAATATTAAATCAAGAAATGATTTTGCTTATGATGATTTTGACCATGACAGTCATTATGAAATGATTTTCTCCGTAAATAAGACATTCACCATATGGATGGTGTGATTAAAGAAACTTTTTGAGTTTTAAATATATTATCCAAAGTGGTTGGAATGACAGGGAGATTGGATATCCTCATATCACTATAATCATACCAGATAAATATGAACGATTACCCAACTTTTCTTTTATTTGTACAGCAAATATATAAGCATGATGATGTAATCATATGCCATAGTAAATTAGATGTTTACTGAAATAAACATCAGTTGGCATGATTGGTTGGCCATCCCGGTTCAATTATGATGCGAAAAATGATTGAGAATTCACATTACATATATTGAAGAATTAGGAGACTCTTCGAGAATTCTCCTGTAGACTTGTTCTCGTGATAAATTGATTACTATACTAGTTGGGTTTGGGATTGTATTCCCTGATTTTTAGAACGTATAAGAGGTGATATATATATATATATATATATATATATATAGCCTAGTCACCAACTCTTTCGATCTCGTACTGATCCCTTGGATCTTCTTCAGCCGCGGGAAGACGTCGGCCATTTAATATAATATGATTGTAATAGATGCATCCATTGTATGGTCATATGTGTGTTTGTTATCAACTTGTAATTTAGATTTTGCAAGGTTGATTGCTTAATTATTAGAGCATAGTTTCAGAATATAAATTATGATATTTATCTTGATAATGTTGGTTTAAATCCAATTTGGTTTAGCAGAAAATTGTATGCCTTCAATTATAACTAAACCATTGATTATGAGATGTATTATTTAATATACAACAGCACTACGCATCTAGCCAAATTATGATAAATTTTCCATATCACAGTTGGTTCAGGGTTAGGAACCAAATAATTTTGATATAGAGATATGAATGTGCTATATGATTTAATTATTCTACCACAATGCACAATGATGTGTCCCCAAAGAAAGTTGGGGATATGTGTTGGTGATCCCAGCATTAGGGGGGGGGGGGGGAGGGGGGGGGGAATTGACAATTGAAAAAGTGATACGTGGAATGAATTATGATGAATACATCTAGATCCTAGTACAAGAAAATGTTAAGTTAAAGTTTAAGTGATAATTCATTTGTAAAATATTGACATGCGTATTAGCTGACCCAAAGCTAAATGTTATATTTCAACTGCTAATGCTCCAAATGGAATAAAGCCCATGATGGACATAGTATATGGAACGCATGAAGCGTAATAGACTAATCGGTTCCAAAGATAAACTCCTTGAAGAAGGAGACGAGCAAATGATAAAGATGGTCATACTAAGGAGGCAAGTGCTTTATAAGAGCACCATGACATAACACTTTATAAGACCTCATGGAAGAGGCTCAGGCACCTGAAAATAATGAGATCTCGATAAGTTATGTCTTTATTGTGTGATGATGGAACCAATGTAAAATGATCATCGATGATACTGTTGATATAATGTAGCGCTCAATATTTTTAATATTGAAGAGGATCTTGAGCTAAAATCTATTATGGAATTTGGACAGATAAATGATTGGTCAATAAAAAATATGCAATCAAAATGACTTCACTTGGAAAACGTGAAGTTTTGGAATGATAGTCCCAACACCTAAAAGTATAAAGCAGTGGGGTGACACAAGATTATACGGAAATGTCATAGCAATGATTATATGAAAGCATATTCCCTTGTGGTGGATACAGTTGCTTTCAGATTTTAGTCTGGCAATACCTGATAAATTTGATATACGTATATAAAACCATTGAAGGATTTAAACTGTTATGAAGCTGTGAAGCATATTAAGGTTCCCAAAAAATTAATAAAGCTTCAGCAAATCCTTATGTAGATTAGAGCAATCATCGCGTACATGATTTATTTTTGTGTCAATTACAATTGATGCACTATGTATCTTACTAGAACCATGAGTATAACAATATGCTAGCTAGATATAGTTTAATTCCTATATAAAGATACTGGAATACTATTAGTATTATGTTGCAAAAAGAATCCTTGATATAGATTTGTTTATTCTAACAAGTATTGTCAAGGTTTTTGTTGGTTATACAGATGCAGACATTTTCTGAAGATCGTTATTTAGACAATCTATTTGTATGTGCGCGTACTGCCATATTATTAATTCACAAGGTAGACAATTGTTGATACTTATTCAAGTTATGTCAATTGTAACGACTCGGCCGGTCGTTTTGAGAACTTAAGCTCCTTTCGGCGGCACATGGCCTTGAGTAGATTCACATTGTGTATATCGACCCGCGTGCATGGTTGATTGAAGCATTAGATCTGTATCGTAATTACGGAGCCATAGCAAAAAGAATCGTCGAATTTGGACATCGTATGAAGAATTTATGGTCATGTTACTAAAAATTGGGTTGTTTGATTTTTCAGATTAATTACTAAATTGCAACTGAATTCGTATTTAAAAATCTACACTATTTGCAAAAAATTGAAACCAACATATCGCCTTCATTATAAAGTCAAATTGAGTGATTCAAAAGTCTAACTTGACTAAAATTTCACAAGGAATCCATTGGAGGTATAAAAACGAGTTTTAGGATCATTTTGGCATGAGAAACAAGGCAGAATCACTGGCAGAAAATATATAAAAGAAGGGTTTGTTTATTTGGTCATATTTTGAGTTGGGAAGCTCGGATTTGGACGATTTTGGAGGCGATTTTCACCATATGGATTGGAGTAAGTGTTCTCTACTCGGTTTTGGTTATATTTCATGAATCCAACTTCATTTTTGGGATTTGATTGATGATTTCAAAGTGAAATTTGGAGGTTTTGTCTAAAGTTTCATAATATGAATTTTTGAGTTTTGAACATCGATTTGGAGTCAGAATTGAGTGAAACTAGTATGGTTAGACACGTAATTGAATGAGTAGTAGGATTTTATGAGTTTTATCGAGTTCTGAGGAGTGGGTCCGAGTGTGATTTTTGGCTGAATTTGGGATTTGATTTACGATTCAATCTTTATCATTTGGAATTATTTCCTTGGGCTTTATTTGATGTATTTGAGTTGATTTTGGCTAGTTTTGAGATGTTCAGAGGTCACTACGCGCGTTATGGCATTTTTGGAGCATCGTTTGGCTTGCTCGGTATTGTAAATGACTTGTCTGAGCTAAGTGTTTTGCCTAACTTTTGTTGAGGGAATTTTTCCTCCTATTTGTCATTGTTTGCTACATGCGGAGGTGATACATATACGAGGTGGCGAGCATATATGTATGTACCGGGGTTTATCATGCTCGGGGGTAAATGGCTTTGTAATTGTGTTTTGTAGAATTACGTAATTTCCTTACTTCGTTTGATTTACAAATATTAAGAACGTAGTATAAAATGTTAGAAACAAAGACCTAGCCTAATATAACTTGATCAAATTTGATATAATTATGGGAATACATTGATGTGTCTAGTTTGGTCATCTTTATGCTACGACCGATATTTTTTTAGATGCTTGATTCTATACCTGTGTTGCCAATAGATTGTGATATTTATGAAAGTACTTGAATTATATGGCCCTTGAAGGTTCATTGAAATATTGTTGGCTTGTAAATCAGTGATTGAGAACTTTGTTTGGAATATTCGTTGAACGCTTTCCTCGATATTATATATATACTTCCTGCCTTGACATTTTATTGATATTTATATGCTTGGTGAGGAAGAATGTAAAGCACGAAGGGTGATGCCGTGCCATTATTTATATTCATTATCATGTGAGGAAGAGTGTAAAGCACGAAGGGTGATGTCGTGCCATTGTTTATATTCATTATCATGTGAGGAAGAGTGTAAAGCACGAAGGGTGATGCCATGCCATTGTTTATATTCATTATCATGTGAGAAAGAGTGTAAAACACGAAGGGTGATGTCGTGACTATTGTTTATATTCATCATCATGTGAGGAATAGTGTAAAGCATGAAGGGTGATGTCGTGCCATTGTTTATATTCATTATCATGTGAGGAAGAGTGTAAAGCACGAAGGGTGATGTCGTGCCATTGTTTATATTCATTATCATGTGAGAAAGAGTGTAAAACACGAAGGGTGATGTCGTGCCATTGTTTATATTCATTATCATGTGAGGAAGAGTGTAAAGCACGATGGGTGATGCCGTGCCATTGTTTATATTCATTATCATGTGAGGAAGAGCGTAAAGCACGAAGGGTGATGTCGTGCCATTGTTTATATTCATTATCATGTGAGGAAGAGCGTAAAGCACGAAGGGTGATGTCGTGCCATATTTTTTAGAGTAAAAGCACGAAGAGTGATGCCGTGCCATTTCACTTATATTGTTATGCTTTTAATATTGTGAGGTCATGGCAAGAAGGGTATTTCCGTGCAGGTGAGGATGAGGGACATGCATTGTGATGTGATATACGTTTTCCGTGTATACATTTTCGCCTTTACCTTGAGTTGTCATTGTCTCCATTACACATGTTGTGTGACATGTTGTTATTTTCCCGTACTTGACCTCTATCTCAATTGTTGTTGTGTCGTCCATACTTTTTTCTTGCTTAACTTGCATATGCCATGCCTATTTCCTGCTTTTAATTATACTCATGTTGTTTCTTTTCTGTTGCACCTTAGCGTAAGTCTTCTTCCATACTAGTCCTTCATGTCCTTACTTGTTAACTTGTGAAGATCATGTGTTTACTTCTTATTTGCTATATTTTTATTTAGGCCTCCATCATGCTAGTTAATGGAAATTATAACCCATATTTTCTAATTGTGGTCATTACCTCAGTGCTCTCTACTTAGTCTGTTACTGATGTTCTTTTGCACATTCTCGTTTATTATTACTGCTTGCATATTCTCTTCCTTGTCATTTCTATTGTTGGCATTTCTATCATTTGGTTGGTACTATTTTACGCATATATGGTGAGGATGAGATAAATGCTCGAGGGTTGTTGTCGTGCCGTTAGATTTGATGTCTTGAGTACTTTGTCACACTATGAAAGGATATGAGGTGATTGTTGTGGTTCATGGGCTTTCGTTTTAAGGAAAGGGTCGGTTGAGATGTTGGAAACTATTAAATTGTGATTCTTTCTGATACTCATTTATTTCCTATTGCAGTCGCATGGTGTGCTCTATTCTATTATTTTGTCTTTTGGTTCTATTGCTAGTTTACATTATAGTGTTTATTAATGGGTATTTTTTTTAAACTAAAAATCTCGTCACTACTTCGATGGGATTAGTCAAGATATTTACCAGTACATGGGGTCGGTTGTATTGATACTACACTTCTGCAAACTTTGTGCAGACTATTGGAGCGGAGCTGCTGAAGAAGTTGGGGGTTGACCCTGAAGATGTTCGTGTATTATGTATAGATGCTGCCACTTGTTCTTGGTAGTTTTAGACATTATTAATCTGTTCATGTAGTTTTCAAACAGAACGTGTATTTATTCATACCAGCTTTGTATATTATAAGACTTAGAAGCTCATGATTCGTACTACCAGATCTTGCGTAAATTTGTAAAAGTTTCGATAAATCCTAATTTAATTTTCGATAAGTTTATTTGGGTGTTTCTTTTATTAATTGTCTTACCTAGCGGGTCAAGTTAGGTGCCATCATGACATGTGATATTTGGGTCGTGATAGGGTGGTATCAGAGCACTAGGTTCGTAGGTTATACGAGTCATGATCAAGTGTCTAGTAGGATCTTGTGGATCAGTATGATGACGTCCATACCTATCTTCGGGAGGTTGCATGGCATTTAGGAAAAAAAATCCCTTTCTTATTTCCTTATCGTGCGGCCTTGTTTCAGCTTGAAATCTACGACTTTTACTCCTCCCAATCGCTCATATGTGGTGTTGTGCACTCAATATTCGTTATGTGCCGACGATCGGTGATGCTGTAGATAGATTACGATATGTTGTCTAGCCTCAGAAGTAGATGTAGTGTTAAATCTTCTAGTCGTTCATTTGTGGTATGAGGCAGGCTAATATGTCTAGTTGGTAAGCACAAATTTGGGAAGATTGGCTGGTTGCTTGACTATTATGACTAAGGTCGGTTCATGGCAAAGTGTCGATTTGAGTATAACCGGTGGACTATCTCCTGCATAATGAGTTTGGATCGTGTGTCTCGTGTGAGGTTTCCATTCGATGGAGTGCATATGTGGTCATTTCAGAGCATTTGGGGAAGTTGTTTGACTATTGCAATGATGGGTAAGCGCTTGGCAGAGTCTTCGAGGCATTCTAAGACCAGTATTGCACGAGTTTTCAAGTATTCAGCTAAATAGTCATGCGGGATCGGGGCATTCTTTGAAAATATGGTACCTTGGGTTGCTGATAGGGTGTTTTATGGCTTCGAGCTAAGTGACGGGGTCTGCTAAAGACGATAAGATTGTAGGGTCATGGTCGTATCAATTTTCGGACCGGGATATTGCTTGGTTATTTCTTTGAATGGGCATATGTTGGTGTAGCACGGGTTGCTTGACGCGTATTAGTTGTTTATCGAAGATTAGAGTAAGATGAGTGGTTATCGAGAAGATTCTGGCAAGCTCCAAGTCTTATGTAGACTTTAAGGGCTTTTGGATTTGTCTACGGTTGGGCTTGAAAAAGGAAGTGAATGGTAATTGGATATGCGATGTTTCCTTGTCAAGTAGAGTCTACATGTCAATGTTGAAGTGATGCAAGAAATGGTTTCGAAATCCCAAGAAGTTCCCTCAGGGCGGTCATATCGGATTGAGTTACTTTCGGGTTGGCAGTCGGCATGACTCGGTTGAGTTAGAGGCGAGTGATTCTGATTACTTGATTATGTGTTACTGAGTTCCAAAGAACTTATCATGGTTATGACCACGGTCGGAGTTGATGTTTTCTACAGACATAGGAGTTATAATGCTTATGGGTCAGCGTCGATTGTGAGACTTTCGTAGTGTTGCAAATTAGCATGTTAGAAGCGATGCGCCGCGTGGGGTTGGAAAGTTGCAGGTACAAGGTTGCGGTTAGTTTTGAAGGGAAGGATATGAGTTCTTGATGGTACATGCGATTTCCGGTGTTTAAGGTCTTGTTGGCACTATGTGTTTTCACCGGAGCGCCTGTCGGCAGATACATTGTGTTTTGCTTTATGGGTACATTTCCGAAGGATGATGTAGTATGAGTTATGTGTCAGTTATTTGGGAAGCGATGTTGGGATTGGGTATGAAAATAATGGTATTCGCGAGGCTTAGAGGCTGAATGTTTTTGGTGGAAAACTATTCCTTGACTGCGAGTTGGGAAGAAATGTAGAGGATTGGAAGATTTGGAAGGTTTAGTACATGTTTGAGGGCGATAGAAATTTGGGTGGAAATTATTTTTAGCCTAATTAGTATGTGTATTCTGTATCATACTGGATTTTTTTGCTCTTGCGTAGTTGTTTCCACATGTATATCATCAGGAGGAATGGATGTTATTCACGCCTCGGTTTATGTCGTATGTTTTTCTCCTATGCTATGACAGGCTGTAATGGTTACATGATTCTTCGCACGCATATTTTGATTTAGTTTAGGATTCATGGCATTATGGGCGAGATGGCCTTTATGATGTTGATTTGCTCATTGCACCATAGTTATGCTTGTCTTTCTCAGTATTGTTTGTCCCTAATAATTTCACCACAGTTATATTTTTGTGCACTCGCTTGTGCTTGATATTGACGCATGTGTGATCAGTGAGCCCGAGTATTATGGCTCGAAGGGTACCCTATATGGATTGATATGATGGGATCGGGTTGCACGCCACAATGGTACAGTGATGAAATGTGGCTCCTTATTTCTATTTCGTGTATTTTGCTTTCACCTTGTTGAGAATAGAAGTTCATAGTAAAATGCTAAAATTTCCTTGCATGCTTAACTTGCTTAGTAGTTTTCTTACCATTATCTGTCATATTTGAATTTATTAGTGCGGCTACTCGTATTGGCTGAGATGAGGTTATTAGACCTGATATTTGCGCTATTGTATTAGAATGAGGAAGGTTTGGAAGAATAACACTATATGTTTTTTGAGGATATGGACAATGGCCCTGGTCGGGCGAGTGAGTTTCTTGGCTTATTGATCATATGAGTGGTTAAGCAATTATGCGTGTTTCTTTCATTATCGGTAGGGTATGAAGGTTTTGAACGAGGTTCTAAGCGGTATGAGGTTTTCTATCAGCACCAGATTTGTTTTGGGCAGTAATGATGGTCGGCATTTCCTACTGTGAGTGTCGAAGTAATGGGGTATATCATGTGATTACATCTTGTGTTATGGTTCTGACTTGATACAACTTGTTCAGACTTATACAATATATGGATGTGGGATTCGGGTCTTGTAATGAATATTAGATGATAGAGATTGAGTTCTAAGGTTTAAGGACCAAGGTCAAAATAAGGATCTCCAGTTATGTTGTGTTGGAAGGCTTATGTTGATTAGGGTGACGTGGGATCACCCCAGGTTTATGCTTAGTAAGGTTACACCGTGATTTGGTAGCTTTGGAAAGACTCCTAGCACGTTCGAGGACGAACGTGTGTTTAAGTGGGGGAGGATGTGATGACCTGACAAGTCGTTTTGAGTATCTGTACTTCGCTCGGTATTTTGAGGGTTCGAGTATCTCAATAGCCTCTACAAGCTCAACAATTTTCTCCTTTCCTTTTTCAATCCTCTTTCTTTTGCTCTCCTCCAAGTCTCTTTGTAGCTCCTCATCACTCTGCCTTAGCGTGCTTTTTGTAGTTCTTCCTCTTGAAGGAGGAATTTGAGAACTAGCAGAAAGAGTGGCTTTCCTTTTCTTACTTGCTCTTGTTGTTCCAGAAGTTTGAGCCTTGGGAGTTCTTTTCTTCTTCGGGTTGTAACTATCTCCCAACTTTTTCAAAATATATATTAGGGTTTCCTCAGTAGATGAACCAAGTTCATTTGTAAGTTTTCCTAGATTTACCAATCCCTCAGCAACTTCTCCTGATTCACTTCCCCCTGACTTCTTGGCTCCTTCTCCTACCATTTCTGGTTCAGTTCCACAAATAGCCAATAGAGTAAAATCTTTCCATGTTCTCCTCACTTCACTCCTAACTCCCTTACTCTCGTTTTCTTTCTCAGTTTTATTTTTACCACATCTTCTTCTTGTTTCTGGCACCTCCACATCTATCACATACCCAATCAAGAAAAACTTAGTTTCTACGTTCTCAGCAATCTCAGAGTCAACATCAGACCTAGTTTTTGGAGCAGAGGATTATGTTGCTTCCCCCTCAGTTGCTGACTTGAAGGAGTCATTAGAGTTTTCTGATTCTTGAGCCTGACTAGCTTGAAGTTTGGCATTCAATTTTCTTGTAAGAGAACTTGTAGCCACTATTTTTCTGGCGAGCATTTTAACCCTCCTTTTTCTGGGTTCGGGGTTAGGACTAGGTTGAGGAATGGTGGGACTGGGTTGAGACGGGGTAGGACTTGGTTGTGAAGGGGTAGAACTGTATTGAGGTGTGGAGGAAGTGGTAGAAGGTGGGGTAGTGGGTGGAGGATTTCCAGGATGGTTCCAGGGATTAGACATTTTTTATTTTGGTTGAAGATGGAAAGGGAAAATCTGGATTAAAGTTGAGAGTAGAGAGAGATGAAAGGGTTTCGATGGTTATAGAGTTGATAAAGGCTTACAGGAGTAATGATGAGGGGTTTTAAAGGGGATGGGTAATTAATACATAACGGTAGCCTTTTTGGGTCAAATAGAAGTCTAATCACTTCTACAATTAGTTAGTTAGAAGTGACAGTTACAGTTTCCCTAGGTTCTAGGTGTTTTAATTTGATGGGATTCTTAGTGTAGACGGAACTGCTTTCAAAATTAGGATAAAGGATAGATTTTGAAAAGATCTTGAGTTTGGATAGAGTTATGCTCATGATTAACTAATAATACTTCAAAGTGCGTATAGTTGAGAACACATACCTCGCCTTTCAGATGAACCAACACTGATGAATCAGGTTCATCATGTAAGAATCTTTTTGATCAAGCCTCGATTTTCAACATTAGAGAAAATATCATTAGTAACCGGTGAATCATATCAAAACATGGCAAAAGAGTATGTTATTTACAGCATGAGACCGAGTAACAATTAATTTGATTATTTACACAAGTTTCAGATTTTCTAGCCAAAGAGAATTTCCTTCTTTTTTTCCATTTTTTTCATATTTTGTTTTTCATGTACAATCTAAACTGGTTCAATTAGGTGATCTTAATCATCCCTAATTTTAACATGTTCCTTTCAAAATTCTCTCTACTTAGTGCCTTTGTAAAGATGTCAGCAATCTATTTATCAGTAGCATAAAATTAAATAGAGATCAATCCCTTCTCATAATTGTCTCTTAAAAAATGGTGTCTAACAACTATGTGCTTTGTTCTTTTATGATGAATGGGGTTCTCTGTCATACTAATAACACTAGTGTTATCACAAAAGATAGGTATACACCCAACATCGATTCCAAAATCCATTAATTGCTGTTTAATCCATAATATTTGGGCACAACATGAGGCTGCAACCACATATTCAGGCTCAACAGTAGCTAGAGCCACAAAATTCTGCTTTTTAGTGGCCCGAGACACAAGGCATGAGCCCAGAAAATGTGCCATACCTGAGGTGCTTTTTTCTATCCACCAGAAAACCTGCATAGTCAGCATCATCATATCCTAGGAGATTAAAGTTACTACCTTTTGGATACTAGAGACAGAGATCAGTGGTGCCTTTTAGGTATCTCAATATTCTCTTTACAACAGTTAAGTGAGATTCCTTGGATTAGCCTGAAATCTTGCACAAAGTCCTACACTAAAAACAATGTAAGGTCTACTTGCAGTGAGATATAACAAAGATCCAATCATTCCCCTATACAACTTTTGATCAACAGATGAATCAAGTTCATCTACATCTAATTTTGTGCTTGTTGCAATAGTAGTGTCAATTTCATTGGAATCTTCCATTTAAAACCTTTTAAGCAACTTTTTTACATATTTTATCTAATGGATCATAGTTCCATTTTAATTTTGTTTAATTTGTAAGCCTAAAAAGAAATTAAGCTCATCCATCATGCTCATTTCAAATTCACTCCCCATTAGTTTAGCAAATTCTTTACTTAGCTTATCAGTAGTTGCACCAAAGATTATGTCATCTACATATATCCGAACTACCAAGAGATATTTACCTTTTTCTTTCAAGAATAAAGTACTATCAATTTTACCTCTATTGTAGTCATGCTCAAGCAAGAACTTTGATAATCTTTCATACCATGCTCTAGGATCTTGCTTGAGTTCATACAGTGCTTTGTCAAATTTGTACACGTGATCATGATTCTCCTTGTTTTCGAACCCCGGAGGTTGATTGACAAACACTTCTTCCTTTAGATACCCATTTAGGAAGTCATGCTTGACATCCATCTGGTGAAGGGTGAATTCCATGTAAGCAACAAAGGCTATGAGGAGTCTTATTGTTTCCAACCTTCCTCCTGACTATATCCTTGAACCACCAATCTTGCCTTGTTTCTTGTAACTGTTCCATCTTCATCAAGTTTGTTTCTGAAGACCCACTTTGTGCCAATTACTGATCTATCCAAGGGTCTTGGTACCAGATGCCAAACTTGACTTCTTTCAAATTGGTTGAGTTCATCTTGCATTGCATTTACCCAATCTGCATCCTGCAAATCCTCAGAAACATTTTAAGGTTCAATAAGAGATAGGAAAGCATCAAAAGCACAAATATTCTTCAAAGAAGATCTGGTTTTGATTCCAGAGGTTGGATCAGTGATAATGTTATCAATAGGGTGAGAACTTTGATATCTTTATGGTTTCACAACCAACTGGTTACTCCTTGAAGTTCCTTCAATGCCTTGTTGCTATGGAACAGGTTCAGGCACGAGTTCCAATGAAGTTTGGGAATTAGTTTGTTGTTCAATTCCCTTTGTCATGTTGCCCGGGATGGATGAACTTGTTCCATCACCTGTTCCTTCATCCAGTGTTGCTCCATTTTGGTCTGAGTTTCTGACCATCCCAATTTCTTTATCATCTTGTTCTTGTCTCTCAAAAAGAATGTTAGTTTCATAAAAGAACACATACACACTTTCTTCAACACATATAGTTCTTTAGTTATAAACTTTATAAGTCTTACTATGTGAATAATATCCCAAGAATACTCCCTCATCACTTATGGGATCAAACTGCCTAGGGAGTCTTTACCGTTGTTGTGCACAAAGCACTTGGAACCAAAAGCCCTAAGGTGGGATATATTGGTATTTCTCCCTTTAAGTAACTCATAGGGAGTCTTCTCTACAAGTGGTCTAGTCATGCACCTATTATGATATAACATACAATATTAATAGCTTCTGCCCACAAGTTGTGAGGTAGTTTACTAGAAAGAAGCATAGTCCTAGCCATATCTTCAAGTGTCCTATTCTTTATTTCAACTACTCCATTTTGTTGTGGAGTTCTAGGAGCAGACAAATTATGATCTATGCCATGCTCATCACAAATTCAGCAAATTTAGCATTTTCAAATTCAGTGCCATGATCAGACCTAATTGATGCAAGTTGATTTCCTAATTATTTCTGAATTTTTCTAACAAAAGAAGTAAACATGTCAAATGCCTCATATTTAGATTTTAGAAACAATGACCAGGTAAATCTAGAATAATCATCAACAAGCACCATCACATATCTCTTACCACTTCTGCTTAATGTTATCATAGGACCACAAAGATCCACATGGACCAGTTCCATTGTTCTGGTGGTATTTACCACTTTCTTGCTTTTAAAAGAGGATCTTACCTGCTTCCCTCTTGCACAAGCCTCACAAACTTTGTCTTCCTTGAACTTAATGTTAGGCAGACCTATCACTAAGTCCTTAGAGACTAATTTGTTGAGTTGACTCAGACTTGCATGTCCAAGTCTCTTATGCCAAAGGAGGGGATCACTGTCCAGCACACTTAAGCATGTTAATTCATTTTCTGAAAGTGTGGACAGATCTATGATGTATATATTGTTCACTCTTTTTCCCTACAAAACAATCTCATCAGTGATAAGATTTATTACAAAGCATTTTGTAGAGGTGAATGCTACCAAATTACCTCCATCACACAGTTGTGACACACTGATTAGGCTATATTTCAAGCCATCTATCAAGTAGACATTCTCAATGGAACATATGGCATCCTTACCTACCTTACCAACCCCAATGATTTCACCTTTCTTTCCATTTCCAAAGGAGACATTTCCTCTTTTGAGGTCCTCAAGTGAAAGGAATTGGTCCTTGTTGCCAATCATGTGTTTTGATCAGCCACTATCCATGTACCATATTTGGCTACTTCCTTTCACTTGAACCTACAAAAGAAAATCAGGGGTTAGTCTTAGGAACCCAAACTAGTTTGGGTCCCTTTCTATAAGCAAAAGGATGAATTAAATTCTTTTTAGCCCAATTTGGTAACCAATTCTTCCCTCGAACAAAACTTTTGTTCTTTTGACTGGCCTACTCTTTTGCATTACATTCACTTTTATAGTGACCAGTCTAACCACAGGGGGTACAAATTTTGTTCTCAGGAAGGGTGAGGTACTTGATTTTAGGATCCCATTTAGGTAGGTTACTCCCAAAGCCAAGTCCTATCCTATTGCTACTATGATGTTCATGTATCCATGTCAAAGCATCGGAGGATCTGTTCCATTTATAAGTTCTGTCTAGTTCATGCTTAACCTTACCAAGTTCCTCCTTCAACACTCTTATCTGTTCATCCTTCATATACAACTCATCTTTTAATTTACCTATGTTTTCTTCTAAGGTGAGTTGAGAGGTGTCAGTTGTCTTCTTACTAGTTCCTAGTTTCAGATATAGGTTTTCAAATTTTAATTCTAAGATATTTGTTTCAAGTGGTTGAACCTGGTTCTTCAGAGCAGTATTTTCACTCATAGTCTCACTAACTCTGAGTTCCAGGTTTTTACACTTTGCTTTTAAATTACACACTCCTTAGACAACTCTTCCTTTTCCTTATTAATTACTTCAGATTCATCAATAAAGTCTAGCAATAATTCAGAGAGTTTTTCCTTGGACAAGAACTTAATCTTGTCTTTGAGATGAAATATACTTACCTCGGATTCCTCATGAGATTCATCATCTGATTCGCCAATTGCCATAACTGCTTGTTTATCTCCATCTTCATCACATGATTCCTCATCTGAACTTTCTCCCCAAGCAGCAACCATAGCCTTTGTTGATACTTTGTTCTTCTTGGGATGGACATGTTCCTTCTTTCGGTTCCTTCGTTCAGTCTTTCCTTTTTCCATTCAACTTCCCACTGAGGGAAGTTATTGATGTAATGATCAGACTTCCCACATTTGTACCAACCCTCATTAGTCGTTTTTTCAAGTACCCTTACCTTGTTGTAATTTCCACATCTTGAGGAGCCTTTTCCTCTCATAAGATATTTCTTGAAATCCTTGGTGATCATAACCATTTCATCTTCCTCCAGATCTGCTCCTTCAGCGATTCTGAGTGCCAGACTCCTTTCTTTCTTGGGAGCATCCATCTTCATTGTCTGCCTTCTAAGTTCATAGGCAGTGAGATTTCCAATCAGCTCATCTAGTTTAAAAGTTGCAATGTTCTTGGATTCCTGAATTGCAGTGATCTTACTCTCCAAGAGACTAGCAGAACCCTTATCAAAATCTTCTCAACCTTGTCTTCCTCAAGAAGAGTCCTTTCAAGAGATTTCAGTTTATTGGTCAGTGTAGTGAACCTAGTATACATTTCTTGAATAGTCTCTCCTTCCTTCATAGAGAAATTCTCATATTGAGAATATAGTAGAGTACCTCAGGAACTTTTTACTTGAGTAGTTCCTTCATGAGACACTTGTAAAGTATCCCAAATTCTTTTAGCAGTGGTACAACTTTGAATTATGTTGTACTCATCTGGACCATGTCCACACACAATCCACTTCTTGGCCTTAACATTCTTCTCCCACTTTCTCAAATCCTTAGCAGTGCAGTCAACTCTTGTCTACTCCTTCAACAATTTTCTTTATGGTGGCCAAGGGACCATCAGTAACAATGTCCCAAAGCTCGTAGTCTTCACCAATTACATGGTCTTTCATTCTGTTCTTCCACCAAGAGTAGTACTGGCCATTGAAGAGTGGAGGCTTAACAGTTCTCAGTTCCCAGGTGGTGCACTCATCTTGATCTTCTCCTAAGGTGTTAGCCTCTTCAAGGATAACCCACTTTAATACCAATTGATGTTCTAAACGTCAATACCACACAAGAGGGGGGGGGGGGGGNAAGGAACATGTTCTTCTATATGTTCCAATCTCTACTATTTATGGAATAATAAATGCAGAAAATAAAGAACGCGGAGATTTTTATGTGGAAAACACCTGGCTCAAAAGGTGAAAAAACCACGACCTACTTTCCAGTAGGATTTTCCCAAAACTCTTTACTAAATCAGTGAGCCAAACAACATTTAAAAAACCTCTTTGGTAAACCTAGGATAATCTCTAATCCCTTTGTAGCAAACTAGCCTCTAGCTATTTGCAACAAACTTCAAGTTAGCTATAACTTGAAACACACGGTACCTATTACAGACGCTTCTAGATAAAGCTGAAAAGGTACAAGTTAAAATCACCTATTACAAGTAAACTAGACTAAAAGACAACAGTTGGAGCTGGTTCAAGTAGCTTCAGAGTCGCACACTTAAATCTTACACGAACTGCTACAAAATTGCCTCGCTAATTTTGCTCTCAATTCTTGCTTAACTTCTGCTTTTGTACGCGCACCTGTACAATAAGAACACTCTGAAATTTATAGGATTAGTAGATAAGGAATTAACTAGAGTTCTAATGCAACTCTTCCTTGGTGAAAGAGTTCTAGTTAATCTTAACTCCTCAAATCATTCCTTATCTTTGATTATGTTCTTACTGAATAAGGAGTCTTTCTCCTTATTATTTTATAATCTTTTCGATCAAGAGATATCTCTTAATTTACCATATTTTGTTTATCTCCTGCATGTGTACCTCACGTGCCCTTAACTTTGCTTGTGTCTATGTCTGCCAGTGATGGACCTGTTTTATTTTTGAGTTCCTTTGTCAATCTTCAAAGCTATTCAAATTCTTAGGCCAACAAGTTGCATCAGGGATCAACCCTCATCCCGTTTTTATTTTCCTTGGCGATGGACGCACATTGACGCGACACATTCAAGGGGAGGAGTCGTGGTGTATGTTATTTGAGGATGATATAATTCTGATTGATGAGACACAGGGAGGTATTGACGATAGAGTAGAGGTTTGGAGACATGCCATTGAGTCTAAATGTTTCAATCTGAGCAGAACCAAAATGGAGTATTTGGAGTGCAAGTTCATCGATGTTACCCAAGAAGCAGACATGAGTGTGATGCTTAATACACAAGCCATTTACAACAGAGACATTTTAAAGTACCTTGGATCTATAATACAAGGTAATGTGGAGATTGATGAGAATGTCACACATCGTATCGGAGTAGGTTAGATGAAGTGAAAGCTCGCTTTCGGTGTTTTATATGATAAGAACATGCCGCTGAAACTTAAAGGTAAGTTCAACAAGGTAGTAGTTAGACCAACTATGTTGTATGAAGCAGAGTGTTGGCATGTCAAGAACTAATGTCTAGGAGATGAAAGTAGCTGAGACGAGGATGTTAAGGTGGATGTGTGGACATACCATGCTAGATAGAGTAGGAATAAAGTTATTCGGAATAAGGTGGGAGTGGCCCCTGTGGAGGATGAGATAGGGGAGGCAAGGTTTAGATGGTTTGAGCATATTAAGAAGAGAAGTATAGAAGCCCCAATTAGAATGTGTGGGAGGTTAACCCTGGTGAGTATCAGGAGGGGTAGAGGTAGGCATAAAAAGTCTTGGGGAGAGGTTATTAGGCGAGACATGGCGCAATCGGAGCTTACTTTGGACATGACCCTAGATAGGAGGGTATGGAGGTCGAAGATTAGGGTAGAATGCTAGTGATTAGTCGATGGTTTCTCTTTGTCTTACACAACTTGCTAGCATTAATGTCAATATGATATTCATTTATTCATATATTGATATTACTATCTAAAGTTTAACTTATTTTGGCTCCAGTCTTTTTTATCTTGTTGTTGTTCCTACTTGTTGCTATGATTTTTTTAATTTTTTTGCCAATCGAGGGTCTATCAGGAACATCCTTTCTACCCTTCCATAGTAGGAGTAAGGCTGCGTACATCTTATCCACCCCAAATTCTGCTTGTGGGAGATCACTGAATTTTGTTGTTGTTATTGTTAATTGCTAGGATAAAGTGCAGCCAAACACCCCTCAGGTCAAGTGAGATCCTTTTTCCTATATTGCATAACATTGCTTCAGAAAAGGAAAAAGTTTGGTTTGGGGGGGGGGGGGGGGGGGAATTAGTCGGTTGCCTAAGTAAAGTTGCCGCTTTTATTATGTCCTGTCCAATCACCAATGTTTTGTTTTTCCTTTCTTGATGGCAGTTTCTAAAGTTTTAAAGGAAGTGGTTGTTTGATAGAAAATTTGCAGGTAATTTTTCAACTAGGAAAAACTTTTTGTAATTTTTCCTTCTAGATCATGATACTTGAAGAAAAATAAAATTCTTTTTTTTAGCAATTTTTTCATAGACAATCACTTTTTGCAAAAAGTATTTTGCAGTTTTTTTTAATGTTAAAGCTCCAAAAGCCACCTATTTGTCTTGATTTACACACCTGTTCCAGAATAGCCTTTACCAAAACGCACGTGGGTCCACTAATGACTTTTCTTTTTCTTTTTTTGAAGACAAAGCACCCTCTTGTGGGGCATATTATTAAAAACTAAACATAAGTATATTCATGACTTTGTTTTAGGAAAACAACCTAAAAGTCCCACATCTTTGAAGAATCATGACCAAACAATCGAGGAATAATATGTATCAATTTTCTATAATATATATATATATATACACACACTAGTTTTAGGATCGACATGTATAATATTATAAAAAATATAGGCCCTTGAAAATATAATTTTTAAAAATATAAGCTTTTGAAAATGACAAATATCGAGCCTCCCCAGTCAAAAAAATAATGGATGGGCAAGCTAAGCATGAAAACAATCAAGATAATTTTGAAAGTTTAATTTTCTATTATGTATTCCGTTCTTTTATATTAGTTTCATATAAAAAACGTTGATGTACCATGTATCATAGACAAAGTCAAATACAAAAAGAATAAAAATAAGTTATGGAGAAATTATTATGTAGTTAATTATTAAAAAGTTATCGCTAATCCTATTCAGTGACAAATTGTAACACATTATAAAAAATTATCATCTACAAGATGAAGTTCGAAACTAATTCATGTTTTGTAAAATTAAATTATGTAATAAATTTTTTTAGTAGTAATATTAGTTTCTTTATTACCAAAAAAAAATTATTTTCCATCTGTTTAACAGGAATATGCATTGAGGTAATTTATGTATTTATGTGTAAATTAAATTATGGTAATTAATTTTTCATCAAAAATTAATAACTTGTATTTTCCCAGCAATAGTTACTATTTTAAAACCCACTGTTGTAGTAAATTTTAAAAAATATGAAAAGAAAATAAATAGGCATAATTGGTCTTTATGGTTAAACAAAAAGGACAAAAAAAATATTAGACAAGATCGTGGAATTCCTCGTTCGAAACCAACAAATAGAATTCTCCTACTTTTTTTTTTTATTCTGTTATGTCCTTAATATTTTGTATCTTTTTTAGGAGAAGATATTAAATAATGAATTATATTAGAAAAACTTTTTTATTTAGAACTCCTAATATTAGGAAAGTTTTTTGAAATTTACAATTTCAATGTAAAATATATTTTTAAAGGGTAAAAAAGACTAATCACATTTCGCTAAAGGTCTTCGTGCTTTTAACACAAACAACCATTATTACATAACTTAAAGAATATACTACAAAATAGAAATTTACACAAGTGACAAGCAAAATTGCTATGAGGACATGTGATGACCCAAAAGGTCATCCCGTGTAATTTTAGCTAAATCTGTGTTACGAGGCCATGAAAGCCTCCTTTTATCTCACCTCGATGTGCGTGCGCATCCCGGACATGTAGCCGGGAAGCCGCTGAGTGGAAAATTGACTAAATGATGAATTTTATACTAATTATTTGCATAGAGTTGACTTTGGTCAATATTTTTGGTAAACGGACCCGAACCCGTAAGTTGACGGTCCCGGAGGGTCCGTAGGAAAATATGAGACTTGGGTGTATGCCCGGAATCGAATTC